>BDJD01001957.1:63558-81003 GCA_002564525.1 Rosa multiflora
CTCTACTTCTTCTCCTTCCCTCTCTGCTGTCACTGAAAATCGGAGGAGCATCATTCTTTTCATTAGAAACATGAGAGAGGACTTCTATTTCTGATTGTCTTCTCCTCGATCCTTTCTTCTATACGGCCATCAATCATCCTCATCATAAACTAGATAAACCAGCGTTGTCTCCAGATTTTAAAAGGTAAAACATTTTACCAACTCTTTTATTGAATTATTTGGTCTGATTTTAGATTTGATTTTCATCAAACATCAAATCTATTTGGTTTGGGATTGTTGTTCTATTTTTTTTTTTCATTACCAATTCTGATTCTAAAAAGGATTGGGTGGGTAAAAATCCCTTTCTTGCATTGAGTTGCAGCCTGTGGGAAAGCTATTAAGTTTCTGGGTCCAGTTTCAAAGTTTTAGATAGGAATCAATTTTCATTCTAGTAGCTTAATTGTTTTAATTTTTCTTTTGCTTTCACACTTAATTACCATTATGTTCTCGAAATGCACCTGGAAGTGTTCTTCTACTTGTTCTTGACATAATTACTATGCAATTGATTGTAGCTATTACATACATAGTTCTGAAGTTGTTGCTGGAATTAGGTAACTCAGATTTAGTCTTATGTCGCTAGGTTGGCTATTAAACGTAAGTAGTTATGTATCTTGTGCATTTGGCTTGTATTTTGTTGCTGCATTATAAAATCTATTTCCTTCCTATCGGACTTTGCGACATAGAATTTTATGAGCAAATGCAATCTTAAAATATGTGCTGTCATTTTGTGCACCTGAGGCACATGAAAACATCAAGCAAAAACATGTTATATGGTTTGTGGTTTTGGGATGGACGTAGGTTCCTCATAAAGCAAAGACATCTAGTGTAAAAAGTAGTTCTATATGGGCTGACATAGGTTAAATGGAGTAGAATCTCTCCCTAATGAAAAAACCAGTTTGATCTTTTGTGTGAAAAACTTTTTTCATAATTTTTAACAAGTGTACAAGAACAATAACAATACACGAGACAAATTATAATTTCGTAGGGTGACATGATTAAAAAGCAAAATTATATATTTTAGTGGCATTTTTAGTATTTATGTTCATTTTGGTAATTATATCCAGCCACAGCGCTTTTCACTTGCAACTTACCAAACACTAAGAAACTATTCTTCGTTCTCACAGCACTTTTAAAAACAGTTTACCAAACACTTAGCTTCTTTCTCACTGCAAGTTCGGAAGTGTTTCTTCTCACAGCATAGCAATCCCAAACTGAGCCATAAATGAAAGCAATAATTTGCAGGGCCTGATCCATAAAATGATGATCGATCTGCCATAGTTATTTTTCAGCCGCAACGTGCTCATATATTCTTCAATCTTCTTCACATTTTGCTAATCAAGATTATATGTGGTAAGTTGAAGAAGGACGTTTTATCTTCTTTTTTATTTATTTATTTTTATTATTTTTTATTTTATTTTTAGGAGAAAGCTAAAAGGCTAAATAGAGGAGTAGCAGGCTAGCAGCTCCCTATCCTTGAAATTTATTAGAAGAAGAAAATAGCAACTCAGGAGGGGGACCAAACCAAACCTGCCTACAAAGCTAGCAACAAAACAACTATGGAAATGGAAATTGAGAAAGACCCAATTGGTCAATTACATGAGAAACTTTCTTTCATTTTTTTTTTTTGAATAGAAATTGATATCATTAGAATCAATAGCCGGCAAACAGCCAATAGCTAGAGTCTATTTGCACTTACAACAAGCTAGCTGACAAGAAAATCCGGAACCCTATTCTAAGCAAAACAAACTCATTACAAGTCGATGATAAGCTTGCTATAATTAGCGAACTTATAAACAAAGAAACTCATGTCTTCTAGGGAAAAATCATTCTCTAGTCTCCCATTAGCCAATCACGCAATTGTGGTACCAACAGAAAACTACTTCCTAACCAACAAATAGGAGCAACTCCTTATCCATAAGCTGCTTGAAAGCCAATCATATTCCACATAATTACCAACTTCGGCAGAAGGTATGACCCGAAACGATTAGTCCTGGACCATACATAAACTTAAATGCCCAAGAAGGTCCACTACTTAGGCCAGGCCCACCCTTACCACTAAGTGATAGCTGAGGGTGGCAAGGCATCCTCCTACTGAATTTTGAGCCCAGACCAAAAGGCCCAAGCCAAACTTGAGCAAAGGAAGCACAAGCCCATGCCCGCTTCTGCCAAGTAGCCGCTGCCGCCACCTCCAAGCTTTCCGAAAGCCTGACTTTCCGGCAACCCATCAAGTCCGGGTCTGTAAATGTTGCTACCTCGACCTGCCTTCCCCTCTGTATGCCTGAAGGAAAAGCTGCTGCCCGCCGATGCTTGACAACAACCCTCCCTCCGACGCTACTTCTCTCCTCGACGTCGCTTCAATCAGCAAAGCCACTTACCCCGTCGATCTGCCCGCCGCATTTTACTTCTATCCTCCTCCTAAGCAAGACATCAAACACCTACCCACAAATCACGATCTGCACTCACACTCGCACTCAACGATCTCCACCAATCGGCTATTGCCACTAATAGGAGCCCAATCGCCCAGGACCCTTGACGAGGATCCTCGCCGGTACTACAACGATTGGGATCCGCCTCCGCGCTCTGCTGAGAAACTTTCATTCATAAAACTTAGTCAATTACAATATTGCTTCTTCTTTTTTTTACCAAAAAATGTTTTCATTTGTTTTTTATTTGCTTATAATCTACATTATGTGATTATACAGTTGATAGCATCATTTAAGAGGAAATATAATCCGTTGGGCCATAAGGCTCAAATAGTTCAGCAAGAAGTCCCTTCTTCCTTTTGGGATTCCATCCCATATCCTTGCACAATTGGTCATTGTACCAAATGTGAAGCGCTCCGATGCATGATCTCCGGTAGTATTTTCCAGAGTATCGCTTGGCATACTCATCCCATTGTTTCACATCTTTCTCCATTTCTTTTATGCTTGGTACCTTGAATGTGCCTGCAAAAAGCTCTGCTAGCCATCTGCACCTCATCTCTGATGTGTGCAAGGTTGAGATACTCACAGAGAATCCAATTACAGCTAGTTGTGGAATTCGTCCATGGATGCATTCCCTAATATAAAATAAAAGGATAATATGCGTGAGCTACTACAGCTAGTGAAAGTCTTCATATTTGGCTATATATACAATTAAACTACCAAGTGATCAAGCCTACACATACTCCATAAAAAGAGGGAAAATAGCTGCTACGTACATTATTGCATTCTGGTTGAAAAAAGGCTAATATTGACAAGCTACTACAGTCATTTACGGGCTTTAAATCCAACTGATATAAGAAATGAATACACATACTAAAGTTCCCAACCTTCTATGTTGTTAGATTAAAAATAAAGACAATTTACTAAACTAATCTTGTTTCATTGTGCAGCCCAAATTCAGTTTGGAAAATAGCATGTCAGATATTTGGCAAAAAACTTACTCTAGGCCTATATATAGAAATGGCAGGAATATAGCTAATTAACTAACCTGTAGAGAGGTAAAATGGACTTAGGTGATCCAGCTATGTAGTCTTGAAATGTTGGTGACACAAAGATGTCTTTAAGCTTCTCATCACCTCTAAATCCAGTAGCCAATATGACCAAATCTGTCTTTACAGGGGAGTTTTCTCCTTCAACCAAAATGCCTTCTCGGCAAAAGCTGAAGCTTTTGGGAGATTTCTTAAGTAAAATGCTTCCTTCTTGGACTCGGTCATAGAATTTTTCAGGCACGGTTGAGATCAGACAGGAACTGATTTCTTGAAGGAAACTATGCTTAGGTACCATTCCATACTTGAATAATCCAAGCTTCTTATCTATGTAGCTTTCAACAAATTTTGAAAATGCCCATCTCTGTTTAACCAATTACGAATCAAGTGTAAGTGTCAGCATTATAAATGTAACTGTATCATTCTAGCTTATGAATAAAAGATTTACCAGAGGTGAAAGAATTGTTGCAAGGAGACTGAGTAGGAGGCCTTCACCAGGCTTATGAACCAAAAGCTCCGAGAAGCGATTGAGGTATAGGTATTCGAGAGGCACACGGGCAGGAACATTCCAGTGTTCTGTCTTGTACAACACTGTACATGGATGTTTTACCCCTGCAAAATTTGACCAACGAAAGGATCAAGAGAAATTTATATACAAACTATGAATAATTGATTTCATTAATTTTGTGGCACATCTTCGGCGCATGTGCATGACAAGAAAATTTCCAATACCATTTGCATTTGAGCACTCCATTGCAATGTCCAATGCAGATTTCTGAAACCCAACAACTGTTACTTGCTTTCCTTTCACAAATTCAGCAGCACTTTCATAATCCTTGGAAGCATATTCCATCGAGTGTATGACATCACCATGAAATTCTTCTGGACCCTTGTTCGGAGGAAATTTAGGAATGTTTGGAATACCACTGAATCGTCCAATGCAGAGGACTACAAAGTCTACTAAGTAAACCTGCTTGAATTTATACTCAATGATCAATGCGACTATATCTTACTAAGTAAACCTGCTTGAATTTATACTAAGAACATTGCATGCCTACAACTAAAATATTGACAGTCTGAAAACATATCATCTTCACGAGCTAAGTAAAGATGCTTTTTCATCATAATCTGTATGAACAGTGATTCAGAAACTTTTCTTAGGTTAAAATTGAACGGTCGTTCAACACAAAAAGAATATATATTACTTTTATAATTAAAGATCAATAAAAAAACTCAATAATATCCACAATAAAAAAAAAATCAATAAAACTTACAAGTAAAAGTTAACAATTCATTAGACTGTCTAATAAAAAAACAAAAATATGAATCACTCAATTTCATATAAAAAAAGTCCAATGATGACTTCAATTGATCAGTTAATCACGATCATTTAAGTCATTGTCGAGCACCATCGGAGGGGTATGGACCAAAACTGTTGAGCACCAGCATTGGACCTTTTTGATATGGAATTCATCGGCAGGGCTTTCAACCCATCGTGTTGGAGCACCTCGAGCGACATGCATTTTTATAGGAAAATCTACTCCATGACTAAAATGTTGCAGTTTAACATCATATCATTCTTAAACTCAATTAAATATATACATGACATACATACATGAAGTGGTACATACCTCAGTTGAAGGGCTTTGTTTGTCTTCTACCATAACTTTCCATTTCCCTTTCGAGCTGAAAGGCTCACCGGTGCCGCCCCAGAGACTCGATGATTGCATCTCATACTCAGATGGGCCTTCATACTCTATACCACACACTTTGGTATTGAATTTGATGTGCCTGAGCAAGTCGAAATGTTGAGCGTATGACTGGATGTAATCCATAACTTGATGCTGGTTTGGAAAGTCCTCTGTCACTGAAGAAGGCCATGGAAAATCTGAGAATTGGTAGGCTGCTTTAGGAGTTTGGAGCTTGGTACTCTTAATAGTTTTGGTCCATACCCCTCCGATGGTGCTCGACAATGACTTAAATGATCGTGATTAACTGATCAATTGAAGTCATCATTGGACTTTTTTGATATGAAATTCATAGTTGTGTTGTGTTGCGGTAGCAAGGTAAAAAATGTTAGAATATAATGGTATGAGAAATGGAATTGTATTTATATATGAAAAAAAGGGAGGATTGATGGGTAGCTGGGGGATCACGTGCCTGCTCAATTGCCTTGTTAGAAACCACCAGCGAATGGCACGTGCATGGTGTTTTTGTGTGATCAAAATCCACATGATATGGAATAATAACATCTAATGGGGCTCTTAACCCCTTTAAAAAAAAAAAAGATATATGTGATTCAAATATTACTGTGTGAGTTTTATTCATTTAGGAATACGATCATATTTTAATGTTATACTGTTTTTATTCATCTGAGTGAGTTTTAACGACTTCATTGTCATAGGTACAAAAAAAAAAAACTCTAGCGAAGCCTGATCGCTGCCTCTCTATGCGCCACCGTGCGCCATCATAGTAGCAGCCTTGTGATGCTTCAGATTAATGTGATCGCCTGGAATTGTCGGGGCATTGTGAACAATGAGACTCATCGAGCGTTGGTCGATCTGGTACATGCAAAGAGACCGAGTTTGCTATTTCTCTTTGAAACCCTAGCACAACCAAGCCTGTTAGAGTTGCTCTGAACTCGAATGGAATTTGCAGGCTGCATTGCTTATCCATGTGAGGAATATTCACAAGGAGTGGCCTTATTTTGGATGGCAGATGTTCCGGTTCGGTTGATGACTTACTCCCCACATCATATTGATGCAGAGGTGGGTGTTTTGGGGTTGTCTGAGGTTTGGCGCTTTACTGGGATTTACGGTTTTGCTACAAGAAGTCAGCGATGGCGAATGTGGGAATTAATTAGAACTCTAGAGGCTGAAAATATACTACCTTGGTTGATGGTGGGTGATTTCAATGAGGTTGCTTGTTGGGATGATAAATCTGGATGTAGGCCGCGTGCAGTGGCGCCTATGCGGATGTTCAGAAACACTAGGGCAGAGGCGGGGCTGCTGGATATGGGGTATTATGGGAGTAGCGCTTCGACATAGCTTTTCAGTGTGCTCGATGGATATCGAGATTGATATTCTTGCTCTAGGGATGTTACTTTGCCTCCAAATGCGTCCGATCATAGTCCTATTTTTGGTGGAGGTTAGCGCTGAACGTTTGCAGATTTGGCGTACACCATGTCTGTTTAGGTTTGAAGAGATGTGGGCACAACACCAAGACTGTAAGAACATTATTAGTCAAGGCTGGTCTCGGCCTTCAACAGGGAATCCATTAAACTAGGTTGCCTTGAAGATTGGAGAGACTGTGAAACATCTAATGACTTGGCATAAAGGGGTGTTTGAACATGCAAAAGTTGAGATGAGGCTGATTCAAGATAAGATGGATGGGATTATGGGCAGCCTTTTTCTGAGATTCAGTATGAGGAGCAGGGACAATTACACACTCGATATAGTGAATTACTTGCGCAACAAGAGACTTACTGGCAGCAACGATCTCAAGTTTTATGGTTGAAGGATGGAGATAGGAATCCTGCATTTTTTCATAGAAGGGCATCAAATAGGAAGTGCAGAAACCAAATTAAAGGGCTGCAGAATAATGAAGGGCAATGGTGCGCTTAACCAGAAACAGTTAAGGCCATCTTGCTTGGGTATTATGAGGAGATATATAAGTCTGCTGGGGTGGATAAGGAGGCTATTCAGGAGGTGTTGCCCGGGTTGAATTGTAGGGTGACACTGACTATGAATGAGCAGTTTTTATCTTCTTATTCGGATGAGGAGATAAAGAAAGCATTATTCCAGATGCACCCTTCAAAGAGTCCAGGACCGAATGGTATGTCACCATTTTTTTCCAACAATACTGCGATACAGTAGGTACTGATGTGTGTTTATGTTGAGAGATTTGTTGGAAACAGGTGTTATGTGGCAGGTGTCAAATTTTACTCATATTGCTTTGATTCCAAAAGTGAAAGATCCCCAAGATGCTACATAGTTGAGACCAATAGCACTTTGTAATGTGATATATCGGGTTAGCTCAAAAGTTATGGCTAACAGATTAAAAAAGATTTTACCGGTGATTATTTCACCACTACAGAGTGCTTTTATACTTGGACGGTTGATCTCAGATAATATGTTGGTGGCCATCGAAGCAGCGCATTTCATGCATAGATTGCGTAGACAAGCAGAAGGCTGTTTTTCCATAAAGTTGGATATTAGTAAGGCATATGACAGGTTGGAATGAAGTTTTTGAAAGCTATTTTGGAAAAGATGGGTTTTGATTCGAGATGGATTCAAATGGTTATGAGTTGTTTGACTATTGTTCGATATTCTGTTCTCATTAATGGCGAATGTTCTTGCTATATTACACCTACGAGAGGAATTAGATAAGGGGATCCATTATCCCCTTATTTATTTATTTTGTGTGCAGAGGGGTTATCTTCAATGGTCACAAATGCAGTGGCTGCAAATAATTTGCAGGGCCTGTTTATGAGTCCAGGTGCCCCTACTTTACATCACTTGTTTTTTGCGGATGACAGTTTTATTTTTGGGTCAGCTGTGGAGACAGAATTAATGTAGGCAGTACAGAGCTTTCCTTGATGTGTATGAGCAAGCGTTAGGGTAGAGAATAAATTTGCAGAAGAGTAGTGTGGTTTTTAAGAAAAATGTGGCTCCAAGTTTGCAAGGTCAGTTAGCGGCTATTTTGGAAGTGAAGTGTGTCCAAGAGCATGATCGATATTTGGGTTTACCATTGCATGTGGGGAAGTCCAAAACGGAGATCTTTGAATATATCAGAGAAAGTATTACAAAGAAGCTGACTAGTTGGAAAACAAAAATATTGAGTTCAACAGGAAATGAGGTTATGATAAAGGTGGTAGCACAAACCATGCCCTTGTACACCACGAATTGCTATCTATTACCTAAAGGATTATGTGATGATTTGCATCAATTATGTGCTCAATTTTTTTGGGGTGATACAGATGATAAGAGGAACATTCATTGGAGGTCTTAGGATAGGATGTGTCTTACTAAAGCAGAGGGTGGAATGGGTTTTAAAAACTTATATGCTTATAATTTGGCTATGCTAGCCAAGCAGGAGTGGAGATTAATTTAGAATCCTTCTTATTCAATTGCTTGATTGTTTAAAGCTAGATATTACCCGAATTGTTCTTTTTGGGAGGCAGATATGGGGAAGTCTCCATCTTTCTCTTAGCGGTCAATTTTGACAATTAGACTGGTATTGCGAGCTAGAGTTCAATGGCAGGTTGGTACAGGGTAGCAGATTGATATATGGAAGGAGAATTGGATTCCGGATGTGCCTGATGGTACCCTAGTAAGACCGGTTCATTGTGAACTTGATAATGTGGCAGAATTGATAGATGGTGGCTCCAGGACGTGGTCTGCACATGTACTTCATTCTATGTTTGCTCCAAATATAGTGGAAAAACTATGTGCATTCATTTGAGTCGAAATGTGAGGAGTGATAGAATAACATGGAAACTGGAGAGAAAAGGATTTTATTATGTGAAGAGTGCTTATTGGGTGGCTCGAGATATTGTGTTAGATAATGTGAGGGCTTCAACATCTATGGGTGATCCTTTTGAAATGCTTTGGAAGGCTTTATGGCATGTTAGGGTCCCAAGGAAACTTCAAATTTGTCTACGGAGGGCGTGTAATAATTTGTTGCCTACACGAGATAGGTTAACTACTAAAGGGTATACAGGAGAGTCGGGTTGTTTGTTGTGTACTTACCTGTATGAGGATGGTAGGCATGTCTTTTGCTCTTGTATGGTGGCCAAAGAGATATTGGGTGCTGCTCCGTTTAATTTGCCACTATATATGTCACATTCCTTTAGTTTCAAGGAGTGGATGTCAGAATAGGCAACCACCATGTCGTCTGATATTTTTGCAAAGCTTCTTATGACGGTTTGGGCATTGTGGAAGAATCAAAATGAGAAATTATGGTCAGATAAGTCTCAAAGTGCAGTAGCTAGCTATTTATTTGAGTACTATGACTTGGTATGAAAATTTCTTACTTAATAGGTATCCTAATGGAAAGAAGACGAAGAGCCGTGCCTACCAATTCTGGAAAACACCACAGGTAGGCATCCTTAAGTTGAATACTAATGGTGCTTTTTTGCCATCAGTGGGCTATGGTGCAGTAGGAGGCGTCATCCGGAATGATCAGGGTGGATTTGTTGTTGCTATTGCGCATCAGGTTAGTCATGTTACAGCAGCACTACACATTGAATTGGTGGCTATATGAGTAGGTATGGATTTGTGTCAAGCTATGATATATGGTTGATAAAGTGATTATTGAAAGTGATTGCTTAGTTGCCATCCAAGCAATAACTTCAAAGGTGTCTGATTTGTCTGTTTATAGTCCTGTCATTGAGGATATCAAAGTAGGTGCAAGGGTGTTTCAGGATATATCTTTTGCTCATGCTTCTCGTTCTGCAAATTGTGTTGCTCATAGGCTAGCTAGTCATGCCTTTGAAAATGAAGGTTATTTTGAGTGGTTCGTTCAAGCTCCAGAGTTAATCTTGGATGCCATTATGTACGATTATAATCATCGTAATTTATTAATAAAAGCTCGAAATTTTATTTAAAAAAAAAAAAAAAGACTTCACTGTCATTAATAACAGTGCTGCTTCTCCTAGACCAAAAAAAAAAGAAAAACGTTATTTTAGTTTTGGATAAAAATACCAAAAAATCAAAAGATATCAGCAAATTGATTATTATCGGTTTTATTTCAGGGTGGTAGCTAGACATAATGACATAGCTTATTAGCTTATAGTATATAGACTAGCAACAGTGTCCGTGATTTGCTGCGGAATGTGAATTGCAATCATGAAATATAATTAAGTTTATACAACTTTATGTCTGCACTAGAGGCTTCTCGTCACTCCATTGTGTCTTTTCCAACTTCCTCTTGTTCATCACCCTCAATCGGATAGATTATAGAACACCTTGGAGGTATAGATAACAAAATCTTTTACGTGGCAATACAAAGGCCACTAAGACAAATGCACTAAATACTCTGCCAAAGAAAGATGTGTCGGCACTTGAAAAGTACTATTTAGAAGAAAGCGATGGTGCAACTAATGGATAGGACGTCCAAGACCAGCCCATGCATATAACAAGAACGAAAAAAGATCGAATGTAGCGCAAAATTTTTGCTGGGGCCTACCTACGCGATGATATTCTCACTCATACCTGAAAAGAAATAGAGAGAAAACTCTAGAACTGATTGGCTAATTGGCTTTTCCGTATACGCAAGTATTTTGTCTTATAACATGCCGGCTCTCTGCTCTTTATTTGGCTGAATTGATGGTTCTAATAGTAATATTTGCCTTATAATTGATCTTTATTGGAGGTATTGACTTGCATTCTCCGGGTGCATCAAAAACGCAAGAGGCAAATGCAAAATTGGTGAATAATGCACGATTGGAAAGTCGGAGTCTTCTTTTTACCTCTGCCTTTTGCGTCTTAGAGTGCATTTTCTCTTAGGAGTGCTAGGCTCACACTCATGGCTCACCCTCAAGATGAGTGTGTTAGTGTGTCAAGTTTTCATAATTTTTAAATATTAAATTAGACAATAATTCAATTGCAAGCTAATCTTTCAAAAGAAGGTATGAATAAATGTAATATTTTGTCGGGACTTTCTTCAACCAATGGCTCAAAATTTGAGGATGAATTCTTTCAAATCAGGTAAGTCTTATGTGAGAGCATATGGGGCAACATCAAATACATTAGTTTAACAATATATAGATTCATAATCTTTAATATTTCATTATTGAGATTTTTTTTTTATTGAGATCACACGATATCTATAAAGGCTTTCTGGACTCTGAGACTAATTAGTGTCATGTCAAAACACTTCCTCTCCCTTGGCCACCAAGAATAGATTGATTGGTATCATCCAAAGTCGTGCTAACATCGTTCCACACAGTCCATACTAGAGAACACCCTCCAAAACACAAATGATCGATCGCAAATGTCTGCATGTCTTCAAGAATGGATTTCATGTTGGTCTATTGACTTTTTTTCTTCTCAAATTATGCATGACGTGTCAATGAAGCTGTTGTCTCAGTTACCTTCTTTTTTCATGGAATTCTTCTTACAAGCCTAAATTTTAGAGAAGGGGCTTTCATATGGACATGCTTGCAGATTTTAGAATGTCTGATCCTTTTTTTTTTTTTTTCCGGTTAGCTTGTAACCAGTGGATATTAGCAAAATCTGGATTTGGTTGAATGACATCCTAGGCTGAGTACCTTTTGGCTGCGTTTGGGGTTGGGGGAGCTTTTCAGCTTCTGTGCTTATAAGCCCAGTTCAAAATGGCGTTTGGTAACTGAGCTTCCTGGCAGCCTTTTTCAGAAGCTGCTGTGGCTTCCTTAGATAAGCAGAAGCTGAAGAATGCAGCTTCCAGAAGCCAGAAGCCACCGAAATACTGTAGCGGTAGTTACTGTAGATTAATGAAACCTCCAAAATGCCGAAAATTGCCCTTACAAGCTGAAACAATTTCAGCTCAACCATTTTCGTTACTGTTCCCCAGAAACAACCCAGAAGCAACCCAGAAGAAAATTTGTCAAAACTTGATTAAATCGGAAAACTAATCATACTGGGGTGTTGAGCATGACGACGAGGTGGGTTTCCATACCAAATTCAGCTTAATCGGTCGCCGGAAGTTGCAGTGGTGGCCGGAGAAAGTTCGGGGCTTCTCGTCGTTGACTCTCCGTCTCCGTTCAATGCATGGACGATCTAAGGACAGAGGGCTGCTGGCGACGGCGAGACGAAGACGATGGTGTATGAGCGCCGGCCGGAGGTGACCTGACGGTGGAGCGCCAGCCGGGTCGCGGTGCATCTCGGGCCAGAGAACTCTGATTCTCTCCCTCTCTCGATCCTTCTGGTGTTCCCACTAATCAAGGCTCATATATATAGATTGGTGCAATTAACAATGGATGACCCTGATCAAGCGGTGGAGGAAATGGATGGCCAGGATTGCTCTAATGAAATTTAGACAAATATTAATCATTTACCAAATAATTAATGCAAAATAATCTCTAATATCCAATTTGGTCATTCCACAAATAAAAATCACAAGCCAGTTTAGTTTACCAAACACTTTGTCACTGCTTTTGCCACTTATAGCACTTCTAAAAAGTCACTTTATCAAACACTCAGCAGCTTTGCGTTTCAGCCACTTATTCTCATAAATAAGTAGAAGTCAGCTTTTTCTCAAAGAACAGTCATACCAAACATAGCCTTTATACACCGTCGAGAGGTTGCAGCTGTATTGCAGCTTTGGATTCCCTAGTCATATAAGCTGATTAAACAATTTTTGATTCATTGGCAACATCTGGCAATATTCTTTTATTGTATATATAAAAAATTAAAAAGTAAGATCTCTGTTAATTGTTTTAACTATTATGTAATCATATCACTCGGTTCAGTAGAGTTTTCCCTATTATTGCGACAAATTAGAGCATCTGGCAGGTGGTTCTGTCTGTGTACACTGTATAAGATTGAGCCTAGGGTTTCCATTGGTGCAAGGAGAAAGTAATTCTTGTCGTTTTGAGGAAGCTAATACTGATTCTTGGATGGATGCGGCTAGTCAGAACTCTTAATTTAATATATGGACCTCTTCCTTTTTATTTTGATACCAAACACCCAATTTTTTCCATTTTTTTTTGTTTCTACACCTCCTCCTCTTCCAACCTTACCAATAACTTGACAATGATATCCAATGCCTGTGCTACTCTCTCTGGAACAACAATGACTACCCTCGCCGCCCAACTCTATGATCCTCTATATATATACATTAGTTTATCAGCCTAAATTGATTACATTTTTTTAATTCCTTTAACCATCCTCCTAGACGGATTAAAGTAACATGATTATATAAGTTTATTAAGATATACTGATCGATGACCATTTGATGGTTTTAGAGGAAAACGTAGGCTTGCCAATTATCGACTTATGTAATTTGAGGTTGGAGCTGCATCTTGTTAGCCTCGGCTCTTGCTAACTTTTGTTTGAGTAAGATTTGTGTCAGAAAGATTAGTATGGAGTATGTTATATTAATATATCTTGTAGCTAGGTATGATTAGAATCATCATTCTTTGATTACATGCTGTACAGTTTTATTTCACAGAAGGTGAAAGGAAACCTGGATTCAGCATTGCTAGCAGTGTCTACTGCTATGCACTTTGTTCATCCTGCTACAAAATTATAAGTGGTAGTAATGCAGTGATTAATGAAAAGATTAATTATATATCTCAAAATTGCTGAGATTACTTTTTAAAGCAAATGGGGAGGAACTCACTCTAAGAACATAGATAGATAATCCATTGGGCCACAAGTAGATCACTATACGTGGATGTTGCATCCTTCAAAGTAAACCAGCCGTTAATAGATGTTCATTAGCATAATTTCTAGGAACTCGGTTTTAAAATTACCATTCATGTATGAACACTCCATTGCAGTATCAAGTGCAGATTTCTGAAGCCCAACGACTTTCCTTTCACAAATTTACGAGTAGTTCATAGTCCATTGCAATATAATCCATTGAGTGTATAACCTTCCCATGAAAATGCTTCCGGGCCCTTTTGGGGTGGGAATTTGGGAATGTTTGGAACATTCTGAATCGTCCAATGCAGAGGATCACAAACTCTACTAGGTAAATCTGCTTGTTCTAACCGATTGTGTGTGATCAAAGATTGACGGTCGGGCAACATTAACAACTGTAGATTATACCTTAGTTGAAAGATGATCATCCTCTACTATAACTTTGTAGGTGGGTTGGACTATTACCATTCAACACATGACTTTCCTAAAACCACTAGGAAATCAGAAGTTGCAAAGCATTAGGAGAGTATTTCTCCTAATTGTCCGGAGGCTCAAAGGCAATAAAAGAAGATTGCAGAATCGTATCAGAGAGAGGAAATCAAGGAAGATAACTCTCACTGATCTTGAGATGAAGGTGTCTTTTAATCCATATCATTTTGCATGATTCTAATTTGATTTGCAGTGTTTTTAATTGATTTGAAAATCTCATTTGATTTACAGTGTTTTCAAAATGCATATCTGATTAAGATATTCATCACAGTTAGAAAAGATTTGATTGCATATTCAAAACAGTTTTAAAACCTTTCCATGTTTATCTTATTCGGTGATTAAGAAGAGATTTGATCAAGGGGGAGTCTTGCTCCCCTATATAAGGTTTTAAAACTGAGTTACGAGGCAGAGTTTTCACGCATAAAAATTGTTCTTCTTTGAACTGCACATGGGTGTTCAAAACGTTTTCTGAAAACCTCTCATTGCTTGTTTCATGTATTCTCTTGCATACTCTTATCACTTTCAGAATTCATTCTCGTGATCAGTGAGACGACTGAGTACAAGGAAGATTGAAGATTGATTTGATAAAATGTTGTGTTGATCTAAGAGTCAGAACAGTTGTTAGCAGTTGGCTAATTGAAAGTGTTTGTTATGAACAACACTACTTGTATACTGTAAACTCTATTGTTTCATATTGGATTGATTTTTCGTGTTGGCTACGTTAAAAGCCACGCAGTGAAGTTTCCTCATGGGAGAGGTTTATACTGCGTTAGCGATTCCTGTGTACTTCTTGATAAAACCGTTACATTGTCAAAGCAGTTCTATCGAACATACTACACTAGTGTTCTGTTTGGTAATTTCAATTGGCATCAGAGCGGGTTCTAGAACTTTCTAGTGATCCCAGGAAAAATGGAACATTCGCGTGATAGGGCTTCTGGAGGATCTGTCAATAGTCCTCCCTGGTTCGATGGGGGTTGTGAAAAGTACACACAATGGAAGATTTACATGAAATCTTATCTATTTGCACAAGATGAGCATGTTTCGAACATTGTTGGAAATGGCTGGAAGACTCCGATGGTTTCTAGCAAAGGTGAAGGCTCTTCCACAAGTATCCCAAAACCAAGGAAAAACTGGACTGAAGAAGAGGTGCGCGATCTTCAAGTGGATTTCAAAGCCAAGAATAGCATCTTCACAGCTTTATCTGAACGAGAAAAACTGAGGATCAGTCATTGTGATACTGCTAAGCAAGCCTGGGATCTGCTTCAAACAACCTATGAAGGTAATAAAAAGGTACGGGCTCAAAAACTGCAAAGTCTGATTTACGATTTTGAAACTATGGCTATGGGGGATGATGAGATAGTAGATGACTTTCATGGTAGAATTCTGAAAATTGCTGGTCAGTGTCGTAGCTTGGGAACACCATTTGAAGATGACAAACTTGTCAAGAAAATACTGAGGGCCTTGCCTGAAAAATTTCATTCCAAAGTTACTAGTATTGAGGACTCTTTTGACATTGATGTATATCCACTTGACGAGCTTATCGGAAATCTCAAAACTTTTGAGATGAGACTGAAGCCTGAGAAGAAAAATAAGGGTGTGGCTTTCAAGGCAGTTAAAGGAGTAGAAGAGAAAGAGGAGACACTGGATCTTGCCCTGTTGACAAAGGAATTTAAAAAATTTCTCAAAAATAAGAACTCATCCAGAAATCCTAATGCTCCTACGAAAAACTCTTATAATGGCAGTAACAGCAGTGACTACAATGGCAAGAGCGGGAAAGGAAGCTTCAAGGGAACTCACTCAGGAAAAACTAAGTGTTATGAGTGTGGTGGCTATGGTCATATCTCTACTGATTGTGGAAATAAGAAGAATGGAAACAGCAACAACAAATCTCGATCTTCTTGATTTGGTTCATTTTTCATTCTCCTATCGCGTAACAATCAACACGATCATCAAAGATGTGAAGTATTTACGTCCCGGTTTATCGTACCTCGGGGATTACGAGCTAGCTAAGAATCCTATGGTTCTAGGTCACCGAAAATCACTTGCACAAACAAATAAAACTAGAAGAAAAAAAATGCTAAACAAGGCACCAAGCCTCGTTCAAGCATGACTTTGCATCACACAAAGTCACAAAGACGGCCTTGCACCAAGCAAGGCCTAGATAGGGCCGTGAAACACACAAAAGTGCTTGTAATGCTCATGCCCACATGGATTTACAAATGAATGGTAATGGGAAAGTTACAATATTTTTGGATTTTCATAAATGATAAATAAACTAACTAACTACGACATAAAAATAAGATAGATAGAAGGATGGGATGCATCGCACCAAGGGTCCCCATGGAATTCAAAGTTCTCCACACAAATCTAAAATCATATGGAATGATGATGATTAATTCAAATGATGCTTCAAATGTTTTGTCGGATTTCCATTTAGCATTAAGAGGTCGAAAAGAAAGCTAAATTGATTGTCATAAAATAGTAGTCAAACCCTAAGCAAAAACAAGAAGAAGAAAGAATACTTAGTTTTTGGCTACCCTATACTAGTCTCAAACCTTATGCCTTGTTAGGGCCATAAGTGCTCAAAACTAAATGCTTTATGTTTCGACAATCGATTGTAACACACTCTAGCAACCATCACCACAAATAATAAGGTCGAAAAGAGTATTTGTGATAACAATTACCCTACCCAACAATTCCGAATACTATTCCGACAATCAAGGGTAATAATACTCAAAATTGGGTGACTTGAGAACCACAATCTAAGAAATCCAAATGGAAATAGAGATATGCAATGGGCAAATTAATTCCACCATACTCATGCCAAAATTTAAATTGAAATATAAATTCCCCAATTTAATATTCCAATTCCAACACACCAAACATAGATTAAGGAGGGGAAAACCTAAACCATACATCTAGACTGAAGAAATTAAAGCAAGAGTACACAAATCATATGAATAAACATCAATTTTATTAATTCCTCAACAAAATCATATAAAACTAAACTTGAGTTTCAATACCCTAAAACCATGAGAGGTCACACACAAGTATATATCAATACACATCAAACAACACCATAAGCAAGAAATAAGAGAGAGA
>BDJD01001957.1:90914-119803 GCA_002564525.1 Rosa multiflora
GCGGCGCGTCGGTGGCGATCTGGAGGTGGTCCGATGCTGAGGTTGTAGCCCGTCTGGCGGTGTGTCTGCATGTCATTCCTTTGGTTGGAATTAGTACCTTTGGCGGTACAATGAGCGTGGCCCATTATAGCTAATTATGCTTGCAAATGTACATGTATGTACAAATTCAAAACACCGATCTTCTCACCACCACCAGTAAATTCCGATAGTCTCCAATCTATTTATGTTGACAAAGTAACAGTAGGTAAGTATTGAATGCGTAATTAATGAGGAGAGAGGAGAGAACCTTTTATAGGTGAGGAAGAGACTGATCTTGTCTTTGTTTTCGATGTGGGACTGATATGCTTCAGTTCTCAGTTTCAGAAGCTTCTGATGCTGACTTGGCGCGGCGCGTGGCGGCGCGTCGGTGGCGATCTGGAGGCGGTCCGACGCCGAGGCTGTAGCCCGCCTGTCGGTGTGTCCGCATGTCATTCCTTTGGTTGGAATTAGTACCTTTGGCGGTACAATGAGCATGGCCCATTATAGCTAATTATGCTTGCAAATGTACATGTATGTACAGTGGCTTTTGTATCATCACTTCTACCTGATTCAGATACTGACGAGGCTTTCTCTGATGATGAAACAAATGTCCGCTGTAGACAACTCTAAAAAGCCTCAAAGGCAACTCTGCTTAGAAACTTGAGTTTGGAAAAATAAGTTGAATTTCTGAGAATTGAAAAAGAAAAAGTGGAGCACTTATTGGAAACCTCACAATCTGCAGGGAAGCTGGAGAAAAGCAAACATGTGAGTGAATTGGCAGACCTGCAAGATAACCAGGAGTCTTTGACATGGAAGGCTGAAAAGACTGAGTGTCTCAATAAGATCAAAATGCTAGAACTGGAAGTTAAGGGACAACAAGCATTGAACTTGGAATTGTTGGCTAAAAATGAGTCTTTGCAAGATGAGTTAAAATTGACTCAAGAATGATTCACCAAGTTTGATGTCAGTTTTAGTTCCATGTCTAAATTGCTCGGATAAGGAAAAGTTCCTCATGACACTTGTGGGTTAGGATACACTGGACAGAATTCCAAAAGTACTAAGTTCGTAAGAGAATCAAGACCATCTGTAGAAAAGAAAGAAGCCTCCATTGATGATCATGTCACAATTATGAAGAATCGGAAGGAAGGTCAACCAACTCCAAACTATCAGGTAAAACTTGACCAAGAGTCCCCCACTGGTCAAAACAGGTACGTAAACTCTAGAACTTTCATTCCTACTTGTCATCACTGTGGTAAGATAGGCCATATCAAATCTAGGTGTAATGAAAGGTTTTCAAACTCACAGTTTTCTCAAGAAAAATATACTGTTGAATCCCTACAGTGTGAGCTTAAAGAACAAAAGGAACTCATTAACAGACTAGCTGAAATGGTCTCTAGGAAAAACTTTCAAACTGAAAGAAGAAAAGATGTCTGGACCAAGAAAAATGAAAGTAAATGTCTTTTGTCTTATGCTAATGAAATTGATGATACATGTCTTTTCGCTTGTGCAAGCAAAGCTCAACAAAGTTCTCACATTGAGGTAACTTGTTTGGTAGCCTTGACTGCATTAGCAGACAAGCGACGAGATTTTTGGTATGTTGACAGTGGCTGCTCGAGACACATGACTAGAGACAAAACCTGGTTTGCTTCGTTTGAGGATGAAAACACAACTGGATCAGTCACTTTTGGAGATGGAAGGAAAGCAAATATTCTAGCTCGAGGCACAGTAAACACTCCAGGTATACCTAATCTTAAAAATGTTTTATTTGTTGAAGGCTTAACTGCTAATCTGATCAGTGTCAGCCATTTGGCTGATGACTATGAAGATGTGTGGTTTAACAAACAAAGATGTTTGGTCTTAAATTAGAAAGGAGAAGGTATCATGGGAGGTAAGAGATCTTTTAATAATTGTTATCATATTCGAGCTAATGAATCTTCCAGCTTGCAGTCCTGTCTGTCTGTAAGATCCACAGAGGAGACCCTTGAACAAAAGGCCATCCCACCAAAACAACCACCATGACTAACGGTAGGGGGGGAAACGCTGAGGAGCAATCAGATCAGTCCGCCAACCCCCATCCCACTAACCCCGCAGCTAACATTAACCCGGCGGTTAACGTTAATCGTGCACTATTTAGCACACCGGTTAACCCCAGCGTGGAACCCCAGGTTACTCCCCAAATCCCGCCAACCCAAACAACTAAGGAGGCTCAGCCGAGCGTTAGCCGCCCGCCGGTGCAGGACCTCGCCGCTATATATGAGCTGGCACTGGCGGACCTTCACAAGGCAAATAGAGAGCGATAGCAGGAGCACAGAGAAAAGGCCGAGGCCCAAAAGCAGGAGGCCATGCTGATGTCAAAATTTGACGAGCTGAAGAAGGCGCTGGAGGCAAACGCCAACCCAGAGCAAAGCGAACAATTGCTGAGCACCAGACGCAGTTAACCCAACATCGGCGGATTGTTACCCGGACCAATCATACAGATGCAGGTACCGCTGAACCCACCAGAGATATGGGGAATGGGACCACCTCCTCTGCCCCGACTAATGTTGGAGCAGGAGGCGGAGTCACAACAGAACACAAACCGCTCGGCAATCAGGGCTAGAACCGAGGGTAATATACCTGTCCCCAGGCGAGAGTTTGTTGAGCGAAACATCCAGGGGGGACCCGATAGAGACACAACTGCCCTAATACTGGAGCGGATGCAGCTACTAGAGCAAAGGCTAATACGGGTGGAGGCAGGCGCCCTAGCGCCAAAACCAAATCCACTCTTTGCGTCCATGCCAGGACCATTCACGCCAGGATCCTGCATGCCATCAGCCCGGCGCACGCAAAGACACCAAAGATGTCACATTACAGCGGCATGACTGACCCCTTTGTCCATATGGACACCTTCAAAAAAGTCACCAATAACAAGGGGTTCGATGACACCACCCTCTACCACTTGTTCAGCGAAACGCTAGATAGTGAGGCGATGAGTTGGTTTTTTGAGTGCCCGCTGGGATCCATTGACTCATTTCATGCCCTATCAAATGCTTTCGTCTCTCGGTTCATCCTATTGGCTGCCGGACACCACAATACAACTCAGCTATTTAGCCTCAAGCAGGGAGCGGAGGAAACATTAAAGGACTTTGTCACCAGGTGGCGAGCGGCAACGTCCCAGTGCCACGATCTTGATAAGACAATGGCGCTGGCAGCTTTCAAGAAGGGACTCCTCAATGAGCCATTTCTCTATCACCTCAATTACAATCATCCAAATGCCGCTTACGACCATGTCATGAGCGAGGCTGTCATCCATGCACAGGCGGAATTCATCACATATGGAGAAACACCCCCCCCCCCCCACCACCACCAACACCTGTCACCCACCCCTCCTCCAGCCATTAGGAAACCGCTAACAAAACCTCTGCTGCACCGCCAACTGATAAGAAGAGAGAATGGCAACAGGGAAACCACCAGAGCAAGCGGTAGAAGGACCAACATTACAGTAAGGGCAACCACTCATTTCATGGGGATAACCGTAATAAACAGACGAAGTCATCCCAGCGGTATGCAGTGTTTACAGTCCTTACGATTTCATACGAGGAAATATACGACCAGTACAAGGACCAGATCCCGCCACCACCCCCAAGAAAATACCAAAGGGTGAGAAAGCCCAGAAACACTGGTAAGTGGTGCAAATACCACTAGGACAGCGGGCACAATACCAACAATTGAAACGCCCTCAAAACAGCCATTGAGACCTTATACCGAGACGGTAAGATCGAACAATTCAAGGTGCACCAACCACCACCCATGATCGCCAACATTGAGCCCATGAGCATCAACACCATCGACGATGGTGCTCCAATCACCAACATGTCTCATAGGGAAAAAAAGCGCTATCCACGTGCTAACCACCCCAAGGAGGTCTGCAATATCTGCTATGAGAGGTCCGCAAAACTCCTAAAATCTGGTTGGGAGTCCATTACCTTCTCAGAGGAGGAGGAGCACAGAGTACATCTGTCCCACGACTATCCATTCTTGATCGACGCCATACTCGGTAGATGGTCAGTGGGAAGGGTCCTTGTCGACAGCGGGTCCGCTGTAAATGTCATCTTCAACGGTTGCTACGACAAACTTCAGCGGAATAGAAAACTACTACAGGATCATGAGCTGTTGCTTAGCTTCTCCGGTGAAGTCACACAGCCATTGGGTTCTGACTACATGCGACTGGTTATCTGCGCCAGTCCACGTACGGCGGAAATCCACACAGAGTTCATCATTGTGGACTGCTTCATTTCATATAATGCCATCATTGGTCGACCGGCACTTAACAAGCTCAAGTGCATCATCGCCGCATACATGCTCTTCATGAAGTTCCCTACTCCCAACGGGACAGGCTGTGTGAAGGGAAGTCAACAGCTCACACGCAAATGCTATTCAACAACCGTGTCACGGCCGACGCGCCGCTATGAGATCCTTATAGTAGGAAACCATGCACGAGCACCAGATATCTTTGAAGACCTTAGAGATGATGAGAAGAAATATGTCAAAAAAGAGCCTGTCAACCCAGAAACATCCTTGAGGGTTATCATCATCTCCGACAAACACCCGGAGCGGACAGGCCGCATCGGCGCTTAGCTCGACCTAAAGGTAGCAGCGGAACTCACCCAGTTTCTATGTGACAACGTCGCTGTCTTTGTACGGTCCTATGCTGACATGCCAGGCATCTCCCCTGAGATCATCATGCACAAATTAAGTATCAAACCATCCGCCTACCCTATCAAGCAGCGGCGATGGGCCTTTGACAAGGAGAGATATCGTGTAATAGGGGAAGAGGTGGCCAAGCTCCACAGCATTAGATTCATCCGCCAAGTCAATTACCCTCAGTGGATTTCCCACTTGGTCATGGTAAAAAAACCAAGTGGAAAGTGGCGAATGTGTGTCGACTTCAAGGGCCTTAACAAGGCATGCCCCAAGGACAGCTTCCCGCTACCTCGCATTGACCAACTGGTCGATGCAACCGCTGGACACGAGCTACTCAGCATGATGGACGCCTTCTCCTACTACAATCAGATCAAGATGCACCCTGGCGACCAGGAATGCACCTCCTTCACCACTGACAAGCGCCTATAATGCTACAATGTCATGCCTTTCTGTTTGAAGAACGCCGGTGCAACTTACCACTGGCTGATGAATGCCATGTTCGTTGAACATCTGGGAAAAATCATAGAGGTGTACGTGGACGATATGTTGGTAAAAAGCATAAAGGCCAGCGGACACGTGGCAAACCTGAGAATCATATTCGCCATTCTCTTGGCCTAAGGTATGCGCCTCAACCCAGAAAAAATGCTTCTTCAGCGTCACCGCCAGCAAATTTCTAGATTACATAGTCAATGAACGGGGCATAGAGGCCAACCCTGACAAGGTACAAGCCATCCTCAACATGAGAGCTCCAGAGTGGAAGAAGCAAGTTCAGAGCCTCTATGGCAAACTAACCGCCCTTTCTCGGTTTATCTCCAGACTCACTGACAGATGTCTCCCATTTTTCAAAGTCCTGAAGACAACCCACAAGATTGTGAGGAGACATTCCAGAGCCTAAAAGAGTACTTGGCAGCAGTCCCACTCCTCTCCATTCTTGTGCAGGGGGAGACATTATATATATACCTAGCGGTATCACAGTTAGCTGTAAGCTGTGCCATTGTCCCGATGGACGGCCAGGATGAGCTCCCCGTGTTCTACGTCGGCAGAGGCATGAATGGGGCTGAAACAAGATATCCCCCCCTGAAGCAGCTCGCTCTTGTACTCATCGTTGCCACTAGATGCCTCCGCCAGTACTTTCAGGCCCACACAATTCATGTCTTAACAAACCAACCGGTGAGGCAGGTAATGTAGAACCCTGAACACTCGGGGCGCCTCAACAAGTGGGCCATCGAACTCAGCGAGTTCGACATCGACTACAAACCAAGAACCGCCATGCAGGGCCAGACGGTGGTGCACTTCATTGCTGAGCTCACCGAGCGTCAGGATGAACCTAACATAGAAGCAGAGCCCAGCACGAAAATGATAACCGCTGAAGAACCAGCCCCCCAGCAATCGAACTAGAACCTACACGTGGACAGCTCCGCTTGTGCCAAGGCCAACAGCGCCGGAGTCATCTTGACAGGGCCAGGGGGACTGAACGTGGAATACGCGTTAAAGTTCAATTTCAAAGCCTCAAACAATATGACGGAGTATGAAGCGCTCATTACCGGCTTGTTCCTCGCCATCGACTCAAGAGCTGACAGTGTCAACATATTCAGCGACTCCCAGCTTGTCGTTAACCAAGTCAACGACAGTTTCCAGACCAAGGACCAACAGTTAGCAGCATACTTGGGGTACGTCAAGACGCTCCTCAAAAAATTCAAATTTCACACCATCACTCAGATCCCCAGGGAAAAGAACGCCAAGGCTGATTCACTGGCAAGACTAGCAACCGCCCAGCCACATCAAAGTCCAGCGGACACAAGGGTGGAATGTCTTGACAGGCCAAGCATCACAAAAACCCTAGCAGAGATCTTCAACATTGAGGTCAATCCTAGTTGGATGGACGAAATCATCGAATACAAGCGCAATGAGACATTGCCAGAGGACAAAGTCGAAGCACGACAGCTCAAGCGGAGATTAACCCGCTATAACATCCAGAATGGCAAGTTTTACCGCTAGGGGTTCACCCACCCCAACCTCCGGTGTCTAACACCAGAAGAGGGAAAGGTCGTGCTGGCAATGATACACGGCGGGGAATGTGAAAACCACTCGAGCGCCAGATCCTTAGCCAATCGCACAATCCGACAAGGCTACTTTTGGCCTACGCTCAGTGACGACGCCATGAGGGTATCAAGATCTTGCCACAAATGTCAACAATATGCTCATCTCCCACATGCCCCGGTGGAACCACTGTCTATCATCATTGGTCCATGGATTCACTTAACATGGGGCCTTAACTTGATGGGAAAATTCCAAACCGCCAAAGGCTAGTTCAAGTAAATCATTGTCGCCATCGACTACAATAGCAAGTGGATCGAGGCAGAACCACTGATGGCAATAACCACCGCCAAGGTAACTTACTCCCTCTTGAAGAACATCTACTGCCGCTACGGCGTCCCCCACACCATCGTCACACACAACGGCACCCAGTTCAACAACAAGGAACTCATATCTTTCACCGCTAACCTGGGCACCAAGATGAGTTTCGCATCTGTCTCTCACCCCCAAACCAACGGCCAAGTCCAAGCAACAAACAAGATAATCAAGAAGCTGCTAAAAAAGACACTCGAAGACGCCAAGGGTTTATGGGCGGAAAAGCTTCCGGAAGTTCTATGGGCTATCAGAACTACCCCAACTTCCGCTACTGGTGAAACACCATTCTGCATGATGTTCGGAACTGAAGCCATCCTACCAATCGAGGTAACCCAACCTACCGCTAGGGTCTACGGCTACTGCCCAGAGACCAATGGCGAAGACGTCAACCTCGACAGGGACCTCCTATAGGAGAAACGACACAAGGTTCATGTACACAATTTGAACCTCTAACTGGGGGACTGGGTAGTGAAGGAGGTCATTCCACTGCCAACGGCACTCAGCCCAACTTGGGAAGGTTCGTACAAAATAGTGGAAATCGCTAGCCCCGACACCTTCTACTTGATGGACATGGATGAAGTCAGAACGACCCACCCGTGGAATACCGAATACCTCTGGTATTACTACAAATAGTCATACCGCTACCCTAGTGCATCTTGGCTTAGCTAAATTTTTGACTCAATATTTAGCTAAGGGAAGCTACCCAACGGGTACAACCCGCTTTTTTTTTTTGGTAAACGCTGATATATCAGCTATCAATGAAACGAGGAATTATTCAAACCATTGTCTCCAAGTCCAAGCACAAGATTCAACTGGCAACACCAACAATATTCGGCGGACCCCGTCCGCTAGATCGTGCACTTGGAACAATTTTAATCCTTTTAATGTTTCATTGAGTAGCAAAAAAAAAAAAAACACAGCCAAAATGCTAGCGGTTCATAAATATTCAAGCAATGCTGTCGGCAAACACAACCACACCAAAAATTTCAGAAGCAGAATACCAATTTTATATTAGGGGTCGGGACTCCCCGCCCAAGAATATTGTTGAATTACAAAAGGCCTTAGCGGCACACGAAAAAAAAAATGTAGCAAGGCCTCAACGGCACTACATAAACCATCAGGCAGTCTTCATGGGTTCTGGGGAGCTTCAGCAACATCCTCGCCCTCCGGCGGCGGTTGCTGCTCAGACATCCGGCTCATCTGATCCGACCCACGAGCAGTAGGGCTTGGTGTTATAATGGTACCATCCGCTCGGGTATGGGCGGCCAGGAAGTCAGCACGACAGACCTCAGACTGAGTTGGGGGTGGAGTCCGCTGAGGATCGTCAGCCGGACGCCCACCACTCTCTCCGCTACCTGAGCGGACACCCTCAACCTGAGTGGGAACCACACCACTCGTAGGAGGCATTTTCTGCCCTGACGGCCCAGCTAGCTGGGACTCCTTGACCCAGTCGATGGCGCCCTTTTGGTTCAGCAGTTCCACGTTGGCGACGGCACCAGCCTTCGCCGCCTCATTCAACGCTCTCTTATACTCCGCCAACTGCTTAAAAGCCTCCACAGCGACGGCCGCCGCACGATTCCCCTCAGCCCACAGTCGAGCAACCTCGCCCTCCAGCCTCTTCACCTCAGCAAACTTGGCCACAGAATCCTGTTGAAGGATCTCAACTTTCTTCACCTTTGCCGCCACTTGATCCTTCAGCAGGGCTATATCCTGCTCTGGCTTGGAGATGTGGTCATTCCACTCCACGTCCCGCTCAACGGTGACAGACAGCTTGCCACGGGCATTCGCAGCATCACATTCTACCTTGGTCAGGCGCCGCTCCGCATCCACCAACCTATCCTTAACCTCCCCCAGCTCCCTCTGGAGACACTTGATCTCCTCCTTAAGCTGTCGCTGAACTTGGGCCTGTTTTGACGCCGCTAGGAACATGTTGTGCAGCCCAACAGAGAGATGTCCAAAGGCTGAGCTGAAGGCCGATTGATTAACTGTGATCGAGCGTACAACCCTCTCTAAACCGCCAAACCCGAGCCGCTCACAGAGGTGGAAAAGAAATTCCAGCTCTTGGTCGGTCAGGAACTCTGCGTACGTGGCAAACGAGTCCAGCTAGTTCGTTTGCACCTCCCCGTTGGCGACCACGGGCACCTTTGGCGGAGCATGTCTTGCCTTCTTCTGCTGACGGGCCCCGATGGTCTCCGCGTTGTCACCTTCTTCCTCTCCATCAGAGTCATTTTGGTGACGCCTCCTCTGAAGCACCACCCGTGTGGATCCAGCAGTGACAGGCCTTGACCCCTTATGCGGTTCCAGACCCGCAATGGTGACTGCTTCCGCCGGCGGTACCACTTCTCCTTCCGGGGCCCACTCCGGTTAGCGGCATTTTTTCTTTTTGCTGCACAGTTGCAGTAGAAGCTTTGCTCGTGCCTGCAGCCCCGCTGTCCACTCTAGTTCCCGCTTGCACGACAAGCGAACCATCGGCACCAAGATGAGAGTGGTGTGGCATCGGTAGCACCACGAAACCCTCAGACTGACTCAGCACCAGTGTCTCCGGGTCAACGATTGTATGCTGGGCCGCCAGCCCAGAGCCATACATGCTCTCCAAGAAATTGTTGATCTCGGTGCGGTCCATGGCTTTCTTGAATGCCTCGCGGCTAGCTTTGTTACTCGGCGGAGAATCTAAACAAAAACAGTGGGTCAGCCTAACGATAACTAGACTAAAACACATATCAGCAGAAGATACTTACCAAGGGCTCGTGTCAACTATTGATCAACCAATAGCTCCCACCTAGTAAGTAAGCGGAGATCTAGCAAGTTGCGGTTCTGCCAGCAACCGCGGATCCTTGCCAAGCGACACTATTCTTCGCATGTCAGGTTATAGCGCAGGCCCGCTACAAACAAAAAACAAAAAACAACAAAGTAATCGTTACAACAGAGAGAATTATTGTGCAACAAAAATCAACTCCGAACGGCGGAGACCAGTGACAACCTCGGATAGGTTGAAATTCTGACTTAATCCTGAAGGTCGGTTCCCCTTCATTCGACAGCACTTGAAATTCCCATCCGGCGGTGGCAACGCAGAAGGTACCCTGCCAGGGAGACATGGAATCCTTCAAATTCTCGATTAGCTTGGGCGCCCCCTGGCGGCGACTCAGATTCACTTGCCCGCTGCATCCTTGGCGCTTCACGTACACCAACTTGTAGAAGTACAGCACCTCCGCCACGGTTGGACTCTCGCAACCGGACAGGCGCCATAGCGAGTTGAGCGCCTTCAGCAACTGCCACATGTTAGGAAAAATTTGCCCAAAGGCAAGGCCAAATTCACAAACCAAAATCTGGAGGTTTGGCAGTAGCGGGTGTTAGTGCTTACAGTTCAGCAGTAGCTAAACCTTTACTAACGCTGGTTCGATGGGCGGACCGCTATCAACGATACTCAGAGTTCCCGCTACCTGTCAAGTGAAATACAGAGGGCATCAGAGGAAGACCAAGCTGGGCGGTCTTCTCTTCTCCGATGCCTAAGTTAGTCAATGTATTTATGTTGACAAAGTAACAGTAGGTAAGTATTAATTGCGTAATCAATGAGGAAAGAGGAGAGAACCTTTTATAGGTGAGGAGGGAACTGATCTTCTCCATGTTTTCGATGTGGGACTGATGTGCTTCAGTACCCAGCTTCTGATACTATTGATGTCAACTTGGCGTGGCCCGTGGTAGCGCGGCAACAGCGATCTGGAGGCGAGCCGGGGCTCAGGCGATAGCCTGTTTGGCTGTGTTTCTGTGGGTAACTCCTTTGGCGGGAGTTGGTACCGCTAGTGGTAGCATGAGCGTGGCTCATTATAGCTAATTATGCTTGAGAATGCCTATGTAAGTACAAGTCCCCCAAGTCCCCAGTCAAGGAGGGTAATCTTGGTTGGGGAGTTGCCTAGCTGTTCGAAGCGTTGCTTCCACCAGTCTTGCAAAAAGCATAATTAGTATCAGTGCGTTGTCAACAATGGACTTACTGAGCAAACGGTTTATACCCTTCTGGGTGGGCCCTTGCTAGACCCCCTAGGGAGTCCCCCACTCCCCGGCTAAGATAGACCTCCTTTTGGCTGGTGCATTGTTTGTTGAGGGGAGCTGCGCTGAGCCAGAAGGTGTTGGGTAGCGAACCCGATCTTTGATACCCAAGTGGTGGGGGTCAACATGCCTGATCAGGGCCGTCAAAGACTATTGACACATCCCCCTACCTGTCCCGGAGGACCATGTTTTGACTGCAACACCGCGTTGCGGTCGTTGTCCTAGTGAGGCGTTGCCTCGAGAATCACCCTGGCGAAAGTCCCTACGCTGATGATAAGTGGCCGGCAATGTTGCGACCTACCTGGTGGTAGCCTGGTTCATGGCGTTGTGGTTAGCGGTGACTGTCTTCCCAGGTGTTGAGGGAGAAGTCTCACTAGCGGAGTTGTCTCTGGCAGAGACTATTTCGCTTGCGGGATGGAAAGGGAGAAGTTTCGCAAGCGAAAGGAGAAGTTCTCATTTGTAAGATGACTATTTCGCTTAGTGGAGACTATCTCATTTGTAAGATGTGAACGGAGAAGTTCTACTAGCGGAGTTGCACTTAGCGGAGACTATCTCGCTTGCAAAATGGAAAGGGAGAAGTTCTGCTAGCGGCGTTGCGCTTAGCTGTGACTATCTCGCTTGCAAGATGTAAAGGGAGAAGTTCCGCTAGCGGAGTTGGGCTTAGCGGAGACTATCTCGCTTGTAAGATGGAAAGGAAGAAGTTCTGCTAGCGATGTTGCGCTTAGCGGTGACTATCTCGCTTGCAAGATGTAAAGGGAGAAGTTCTGCTAGCGGAGTTGCACTTAGCGGAGACTATCTCGCTTGCAAGATGTAAAGGGAGAAGTTTCGCTAAGTTCTGCTAGCGGAGTTGCGCTTAGCGAAGACTATCTCACTTGCAAGATGGAAAGGGAGAAGTTCCGCTAGCGAAGTTGCGCTTAGCGGAGACTATCTCGCTGAGTGCTCAATGATTGACGATTTTCCTTTTCGATGGTTACCTTGGACAGACGCTTCATGTGCTGGTGCCAGACACGTGGCCTACATTTATTGGATTAGCGTGTGCGATAACGTTTTTTCAGCACGCCCTTCGCCTCGCCATTAATGCGAGTAATTATTGATTTTGTAACCATGGTGTCGCCTTGGTTAATCTGGAGAGTAAGTGTGTTTGTGAGGCACGTGTATGGTTGTAGTGCGATGTCATTTTTCAGCTGACGGCCTAGATTAGTTTGATGTTGACATAAAAGAGAGGGAAACCCTGTGTTTTTGGCACTTCGTACTTAAAAGATGGGGACAGGAATTCTGCTTTCTTTCATCGTAAAGCCTCTAACAGAAGAAGCCGTAATCTGATCAAGGGTCTTCAAGATATGCATGGGAATTGGCAAACTGATCCTAAACATGTCAAAGATATTTTGACGCAATATTACAATCTTATTTATGCCACTGAGGGTAAGGTAAATGATGCTTTGTTGGAAGTTCTTAGTGCTACTTCAGCTAAAGTCACTGAAGACATGAATTGTGCGTTGCTTCACCCATATTCTGATGAGGAAATCAAACAGGCTCTCTTTCAAATGCACCCCTCCAAGAGTCCTGGACCAGATGGCATGTCCCCTTTCTTTTTTCAGAAATATTGGCATATTGTTAGCAGGGATGTGTTTTTGGCCATTCGAAACTTTTTAGAGAAAGGTGAATCATGGGAAGAGTCTAATTTTACTCATCTTTGCCTCATCCCAAAGGTACAAAATCCAACTGATGCCTCTCAATTTAGACCAATTGCACTGTGTAATGTAATTTACAGGATTTGCTCCAAAGTGGTTGCTAATAGATTAAAGAAGTGGTTGCCAAATATTATTTCACTATTACAGAGTGCTTACGTTCCGGGTAGACTGATATCAGATAATTCTCTGGTGGCCAATGAGGTTGCATAAGCTTCGTCATCAAGAAGAAGGTTTCTTTTCCTTGAAGCTTGACATTAGTAAAGCGTATGATCGCTTGGAATGAGATTTTATGAAAGCCATGTTGTTGAAAATGGGTTTTGCATCAAGATGGGTTGAGATGATCATGAGCTGTGTTACTTCAGTCAGGTACGCGATTCTCGTTAATGGTAAAACAACTTCTGTTATTACTCCAACCAGGAGCATTAGGCAGGGTGATCCGCTGTCTCCCTACCTCTTCATTTTATGTGCTGAAGGTTTGTCAGCATTGATCAATAGGGCTATAAGTACTGGTAGTATGAATGGTTTAAAGATGAGTCCTCAAGCTCCCATTTTGCATCATCTGTTCTTCGCTGATGACAGCTTTCTGTTTGGAGCTGCAACTACTACTGAATGTCTTGCAGTACGTAACATTTTGAGCATGTATGAGAATGCATCTGGCCAGAAGGTAAATTACCAGAAAAGTAATGTAGTCTTCAGCCGCAATGTCCCTGAGGATGTACAGCACCATCTGTCTATGTTGTTAGAGGTTCAATGTAAGCCTGAGCATGATAGATACCTGGGTTTACCACTCCATATTGGAGAGTCAAAAAGTGCGAAGTTCGCATACATAAAAGAGACAATTACGAAGAAACTTGTGGGCTGGAAGTCAAAGCTGCTTAGATGCTCAGGTAAGGAGCTCTTAATCAAAGCGGTAGCTCAATCAATGCCATTATATGCAATGAATTTCTATTTGTTGCCCAAGAGTCTTTGTGATGATATTCATCAACTTTGTGCCTCGTTCTTTTGGGGAGATACTGATGACAAGAAGAAAATTCACTGGCGGAGTTGGGAGAGACTTTGTCTTACTAAGCAAGAAGGAGGTATGAGTTTTAAAAATATTCATGCCTACAATCTTGCTATGTTAGCAAAACAGGGATGGCGACTAGTCACCAATCCTCACTCACTTATTGCCCAAGTGGATAAGGCCCGATATTATCCCAATCACACATTTTGGGATGCAGAATTGGGGGACTCTCCTTCATTCTCATGGCGGAGCATCATCAGTGGAAGACCAACCCTCAAAGAGGGAATAAAGTGGAAAGTGGGTGACGGTACACAAATCAACATTTGGGCAGATAATTGGATCCCAAACTGCTCTTCATATCTAGTCCAGCGATCGGTACATGTTAATGAGGTATGGGTTTCAGAGCTAATGGGTTTCAGAGCTCATTGAGGTGGAGAAACGGTGTTGGAAAGACACTATTGTGCGATCCCTCTTTTCAGCTGATATTGCTAATAAAGTCTTAGCCATACCATTGAGTAGGAGTAGTAGGCAGGACAAGATCTCTTGGAGCCCAGAAAAGAGAGGTCAGTTCACCATGAAATCTGCTTACTGGATTGCTCTTCAAACAGTGTTAGGTAATGCTCTAGCTTCCTCCTCCTATGGAGACCCTTATGAGCTATTGTAGAGGCACATTTGGAAAGCGAAAGTCCCGGGTAAAGTTCAAACTTGTGTATGGTGAGCTGCACATAACCTGTTACCCACCAGGGACCGGTTGAAGACAAAGGGCTACGATGGTGATGAGCAATGCCCAGAATGCATGTACTGTTTGGAGGAGTCCTTGCATCTGTTTTGTAAATGTCCCACTGCATTTGAAGTCCTATCAGACCCTTCGTTGCAAATACAACACACATTATTGCCTGCACACAATTTCAAAGAATGGCTTCTGGACTGTGCGACACATCTGCGAGTGGAGGTCTTTGAAAAGGTAATGGTACTGTTCTAGGCAATTTGGAAAAATAGAAATGACTGGTTATGGAATAATAAGTCTCAGACTCCTTACAGCCTGAGTTTGCAATCGCTCACTTGGTTGGAGGAGTTCAAAAAGACTTGGACCACTTCAGAGTCTAGGAATATGGCTTCAAAGCACACATGGCAACCAGAGAGAGATGGTTTACCAAAGGTGAATGTAGATGGGGCTTTTGTGTCTCAGATGACAAGAGGTGGAGCTGGAGGAATACTTCGAGATGCATAAGGCCAGTTCATAGCTGCCTTTGCACACTCAGTGCCTCATGTTAGCTCAGCAAAGCATGATGAACTACTTGCTATCAGACAAGGACTGGACCTTGTTAAAGGATTAAATATGCAGCAAATCACCATTGAAAGTGACTGCCTTAAAGCTGTGCAATTAATTCTTAGCAAGGACCATGATTTGGACGAGTTGGGTGCCCTTGTGGATGACATTCTTCACAATCTGGTGAGTTTACCACAGGTTAGACTTCAGCATGTAAAACGGACCAGCAATGCAGTAGCACATATGCTTGCTGCTTATGCTTTTGACTCTGTTCTTTGTAATGTGGTCTGGGCTCATCGACCCCCTGATTGTATTCATGATGTAATGCAATATAACTTGGATCATATTGCTTGATTGATTCTTAATGGAAGTGCAGCTTATTTCAAAAAAAATTTGAACAAGACCAACAAACAACAACACCTTACCCATAGAGTCTCCTCCATAAATCTGCTGCCTTTATATGGGTGCTCTCTACTTACTGTACTGTAGCCTCCATTGAAGCAGATCAGTCTCAATGGTAGCATCCTTTTTAATATTATTGCTTCCATTTTATGCTGATAAAAATGGTAACTTCTGATGAATCTGGAGGCCTTGGCTATGACTAAAATGGTGATGGTAATGATACTAAACCTCAACCACCACCATCATATCACGAAATGGGGAATCATCAAAACAACATCTTACCCACTTTGACCACTTGCACTACCAAACCCTAGAGCTTACCAATGTCACCACCACCATAGCCATTGGTTCAACTCCTTAATTTTCCAAACCAATAAAACTACTTCCCTGCTCCCAAATTCCCATGTACACTTTAATTCACAACCATGGGAAAACTGCACCTCAAAACCACCAAAGCTAAACTACCTTTATGCTTACAGAGACCCAAATGACCAATCCGACCTTCCCAAACTCTCAAATCCCCACCCTCCCGAATCCCTCACCATAATTCAGAAGATGACTCTGTTTTTGGCATATATTGTCCACTTTGACCTAGCCCTCACAGTGTTATTCTTGGGCTCCACCCAAAATGCATCTTACTATGAGGTGGTGACTCACCTCCTCTCACCCAGGCGATGTGGGATCACTTCACAACGGTTGTGTTTGTTTTCTCTGTTTTGGACTCTAGAATGGATGGACAGATTTACACTTAAAAATATGCCAAGTAGCATACTTAGTACAGAGTCGTTAACGATAGGTACCATAATTGTGTCGGGTTTGTAAATCTGAGTACTATTGTGATAATTTTGAAACTTATTAAAATACCTTAATTCTCAATAGGCAAATGTTCATGTAGTGTTATTGAAAATTTTCCTGCATGTTGTTATCATTGTTAATAGGGTAAATTTCGCAAACAGTACACCAAGTAAATGCCACTAACAATTCTTATACACAAAGTTTCAAACCAAACATTTCGGTACACGAAATCTGAAACTCAACCCACTATCAGTATACGACGTCAATTTTTGACACCAAAATGTGCATTATGCCCTCAGTTCTTTTTTTCTTTTTTTTCTGTTATTTTTTTTTCCTTTGTTTCTTCTTCCTTCTTCCGGGCTCACTCCCTCGCTTCCAACGCCGCCTTCCTCACCTCGCATAATAGAAAAAAATGACTCGAGTCATTTATAAACGAAGGAAAAAAAAATAACAGAAAAAAAAAATTATTAAAAAAAAAAGAACTGAGGGCATAATAGACATTTTGGTGTCAAAAATTGACGTCGTGTACTAATAGTAGGTCGAGTTTCAGATTTCGTGTACCGAAATGTTTGGTTTGAAACTTTGTGTATAAGAATTATTAGTGGCCTTTACTTGGTGTACTGTTTGCGAAATTTTCCCTTGTTAATATTGTCATGCACCTAAAACCGCCGCATATTCTTTAAACCTGAATTATGGACATGATCATCCATTCATTATATCTTAACATGTGAACGGTGAACCCAAAGAATTGAGTACTTGTTATAAAGCTTATATTCAATTGCTAAAGCATCAAAATTATAGCTGATCGATCTGTTAACACTTACAGATCAACTTCATTGTTTTTTATTGCGCAAAAACAAAACGTGATTGCTTGTTTATGGCATTATTATGTTAATACTTAACTATAAAGCAAATCTACACGTCAACACCAAAGAAATAAACAGAATCTTGTTTTGATGTTTTGGCTGCTGACGATAATTTTTCGCCGGGTTGATTTCCTGAGTTCGCCTAATATATTGATACATTAAGTACACTTAGTTCAATACAACAGTTCGTGGAGCTAATTTTCTTATAATCGAACGAAACTACTTAATCTATTGGATACATTAATATACCAGTAGATTTTTTTTTTTTTACAAAGTTCTTAATTGGAAGGTTATCTCTTCTCTCTCTCTCTCTCTCTCTCTCTCTCTCTCTCTCTCTCTCTCTCTCTCTCGATTGAAGCTGCTTCAAAACTCTTTATCAAATGCATCAATGCATAGTGGATTATTGTGGCTACGTATGAAAATAATGACCGTTCGTGATATTCAATATTCAAATAATAGTTTAAAGGTTTTTATTTTAGAAGTTGTGTTGCTAAATACATATTAAAGACGTGTCTAATTAGCTGGATCTGCCATCTGACAATATGACCAAGCATGGCACATCAGAGGAGAGTGCCACCGGATCTTAAGCAGTACCTCCTCAATGGCATGTGAAGTAATGAATTGAGTACTTATCGGATTTAGTTTTTGTTAAAGGACTCGAGCGTGTGCACTTGGATTTGGACAAAGTATTGAAAGTCGAGAACAGATCTAATTGTGGACGAGCACTCCATTTCCAGATAGGGTGAGCCGTCCCTATCTTGTTAGTGGTTTCCTGTGTGTGTATATGCTTATAAATTATTATATTGTCTGGAAAAATATTTATGGATGCCATAGTCGATGCCTCGATGAATTTTATTGCATTAATTGTTAATTATTGAGATTGAACGTAAATCGAGGTTAGACATGGCATGTTGTGATGAGATATGATATGATATGATTATTGTGACCTGAGAGTGATAGCAGCAATGCTTCCTACGGTGTCGAAACCGTGAACCTCCGGAGGGGCGATATGACCATATATTGTGTCGAACCCGTGTCACCTTAGTAGTGTACGTAGGGAGTCGACAGTGACGTCATATGGCATTAGACCAGTAAATAGACACTCTTGCTGCCCATAGCCGGTAAGGAAAGTGAATGGAATATATTGATGGATTTGGCTATGATCGGCAGTTGGCCTGGTTTGCCGGGTATAGGAAACCAAGGTTTCGGTCACAGGCTAGTTGGAAATCTTGCAGGTGAGTGTCTTTGAGCTCAGGTTGCTTAAGCATGCTGCATATGTTTTATAAAAGAGAATATATGTTTGTGGTTGCCTCTCTTTAAAGTATTTTCGATAAACGTGCACAATACTATGTAGTAAATATTTTCAATTACTATTACTTTCAAACCTAGCATGGTAGGGTCTGCCCTTATTGGGCAAGCGAGGACAAAAGCTCACCCCTACAACAATGTGCAGGTTTTGAGCATGTGGTCAGGGAATGTACAGGGGAGGCACATGGCCCTGCTTGCAGTATTTCTCTTTGACCTTATTAAATTAAGGTTTTAGTCCTTTACTAGGTTTTGAAGTCCCCTATTTATTTACTTTCTTACTGATTTGTTTATTTGTTTATTTGTTTATTACTCGCTTATCTAAACATTCGAGAGGCCTGTAACCCTGGGGCACCTCTCTCATACTTAAAGTTACTTAGTGAACTGTTTTCCAAAGTTGGGCTCCGAATTGTATGCCCAAAGTTCATAGCCCATTTTAAATTCCGCTTTGAAAATGTGTTGTTGGATTGCTATAATGATTTGCTCAGAGAAAAATGTTTTGTAAACCAATAACCTAAACCCAAAAGGCCTTGCGGTTTCGGGTTAATATGTTATCGGGATGTCATTTTTTGATATGTCGGTTACTCATTGGCTCGGGATCGCGGTGCTGTGGGATGCCACAAAAAATCTGTTGCTAGTGTAAGCGGAATAGTTTTGGCCAATTTTGGTGCTTTGGGTCAAGAACCCTAATTTGTTCTCTTATTTAGTAAACGCATATCTCTTATTTTTAGGATAAAATATATTGTTAAGTCATGTTATTCTTTTAGAAAAATATGTTTCCTATTAGGTGTTAAATTCGTCAATGAAATTGATTATGCCCTAACAGATTTAGGGTGAGTTTTTGACGCATATATAGGTTTTGCAAACATGTTTTCCGACTTACGCTTTGCAAGGTAAAACATTTTATTTTTTTCCTGAAGGCAAATTAGTGTCTGGGTTGATAGTTTACTTATTCCATGTCAAAGTGAATTAGCGAATAAAAAGTTCATTCATAATTTATTCATATCATACTACATATTTGAGTGTCCTACGAAATCAGTTGGGAATCAAGCATGCTCAAGGATTGATGTTTTAAGAATTTAAGACGAGTGGAAGCACATCTAAAAGCAGTGAGAAAATTGATGAGAGGTTGTTCAACCAGTTAGAATGAGTCTATTTAGAGATAACCGTGTCGAAAGTTATCCAAGAGGTTGTAAATTTTTCTTGTAATTTACTTACATTCTTAGATATTGTGTGTGCTTGAGCCTTAACCACATTGAGGATTTTACTGTGCAAAAGATTCTCATGTTTTACCCATTTGTTTCTTTGTTTTGATATGTGTTGGCTGAGTTTTTAAATTCTAATTTAATTTATTTTCGTACATAAGGGATAGCAAACTCTTTACAATCCGTTAGCAACGTTCTGATAAGTTTGTGGTTTCAAATGTCTCGCCTATTCACCCCTCCCCTATGTAGGCCATATATTCTTATACTTTCACCCTATTTGATAATTTAAAAAAGAGAAAAATGCACCAATAGTCCCTCAAGTCTTGTGCATTGGCTAGTTTGATACCCAGACTCACAAAACTATCAGTATGATACCTAAAGTCTTATATGCTATCAACGACATACTTCCATTAAATTTTCGTAATGGTTCGGTTAAAGAGCTGACGTGGCAAGCACCTGAAGAAAATAGAGATGTCAAATGATCAAAATAACCCTCAACTTCTACTAACAACTTATTTAATTAAATAATTTTTTTTATAATTTTCTCTCTCCTCTTCTTCTTCCTTTGTTCTTGGGTCCGCCTCTAGGTCAATCTCGCCTTAACCTAATGGCCTTCTGCAAAAACTTCAACACTCGAACGCAAAAGTACAAACCCAACACTCCCATAGTGGTAACCATCACGGCGATCAAGGACAACACTTTTGAGTTCACCATTAAGTCGTCGTAGGCATGTGGTGGCGTCAATGCTGTCGGTGAGGCACGTGTATAAGTTGCGTAGGTGAAGCAGTCAGATCCGTACTTCCAGAATATGCTATTGGAATCGAATTGCAAGTCGATTATTGGGACGGTGAACGCGATAGGGATTTAGGTGGTGAAGGACTTGGAGTGATTTTGGGGGCAGAAATTGCAATTGGAAACCCTAGGTTTGTTTGCTTGTTTATTGGTTTGAAGAAAAGATAGCGTGTTTGTAGTTTGGGAGCTTTGATATGAATAATTGAATAGCTCAACTTACTTGCTATGGATTTAGTTGTAGTTTTTGGATTTGAATGAGGAAATGAGGATGAATTTGACTTCCAAAAAAAAAATTCCAAAAAAAAAAAATCGGAGCAATAATCCAAATCATCTATCATCATCAGCTCTACCTTTCTCTCTCCACAGCCCACACTGTCATCTATTATCTTCATAGCTGTAACCCAAATGAATTTACATCTGGGTTTAATTCATTAAAGGAGAAGCAGATGTGTAAGGTTTTTCTATATACTTCTGGGTTCAACTCAGTGAAAGAGAGTGATACTTCAAAAACAAGATCGACTTTTGGTTGCTGTGATTATTGCTTCTGTACGTGATTAACTTTATGGAGATGGGTGTCTCTATTTGGGTTTTCAGTTTTGAATAAGATAGATTATGTTGTTCATTGTTCTAAATGGGTTGCTTGTATTGGGGTCTGACTCTTTGATTTGAGTAGTGAATTAAGTTTTCATTTGATAGCCTGCTGGGTTTACAAAGAATTCATGCTAAAGCTCAAAACAAAAGAGAGAGGGAAAAAAAAGGACTCATTCCATAAATTAAGCAAGAGGAAAAGAAAGGAAAAAAACGAGTCAATATTATCATGATGTGACCAACGATTTTTTTTTTTAGTGTGATTCAGTTTATTTTATTATCAAGTTAAAAGACCTTTTTGCCCCTATCATCTGCCCCACATCTATGCCACATCATCATATTTGACAAACCATTGACGGAACATTGATGGAAGTATGTCGTTGATAGCAAGTTTTGAGTCTATGTATCACATTGATACCATTGTGAGTCTGCGTATCAAATTGGCCGGTGCACAAGAGTTGAGGGACCGTTGGTACATTTTTCTCTTTAAAAAATGTCAGCAATCGATCTATTTCTCCTTAGAACACAGTAACGTAGGACCCTTTAGAAAATCTGAAAAAGAGGCACAATTTGTTGAAGTTTTTATTAGAATCATTTATTGAATCATGCTCCTCTAAAGTTACGAAGGAGTGAGGTTTTATGAATTTCATAAAATTATAGTTTATTCACTGTGGTTTGCCCAGGTTATTCCTTCTAGTGAACCTGCCCTCACTGCTATCTCCTCCTACATTGGTGATTTGTATGGTGCAGGTCCGCCAAATGCCATTTGTGAAGGAGTTGTGTCATAAAAGTCATCTTGATGTAATTATTATTGTAATTATTATTAATCAAAAGGGCAAGTTTATTGTTCATTGCTTATATATAATATTTGATTGAACAAGGTCCAAGGAATTTGAGTTAAAGAGAAAGTAATCTAAAGAGTAGATGTGTGAGACTTTTACTCTTTTACACTCTTATATATTCTTAAAGGTTCCTAGTCATAAGATTATCATTTGGACATTGATGATCCGGAAAGACTAGCACATACTATGTATGCTCAATATGGAGGATAATGTATCTGTTGTCATTCGTGTAGAGACATTAATACAAGTATGTGGGTGCTCTTATCTTAAAGAGTACACTGAACGCGATCATTAGAGTTCTTGTATGGAGTTTTACTTACATGTCAAACTTGAACTCTAAATTGCAATTATACAAATTAGTCCTTTGACCTAAGACACCATGGTTGTCTTATGAGTGAGTGGATTAACTCTTGATAATGCAATAATATTATGTCCCCTAATGGATATGATTGATGCATTCATTGGTATAATCAATTCGATCATAGAGATATGTGAGTGTACAATAAGGAATCTCTATCCTTAAGTAAATAAGGTGTATGTTCAAAGAGGTGATTCAATAAGTCTTTGGTCAAAGTATTGAATGAGATTAAAAAGGAGGTTTTAATCACATAAGAATGAAAATCACATTAGGGGATTGACATATCAATTCCGTACCTCGATGATGTGATTTAGAACATCTTGTTAGAGAATGATGGTATTGTATTATAATTACAATTGAATAGGTTATTTGTTATTCTATATTAACTAAGTCATGATATGTTGCAAGACGTCACCTATGACTTGTGAAGTCCCCAAGAATTGATAAACATTTATGATCCTAATAACAAAGGAGAATCAAAATGGAGTTTTGATTCGTAAACGAAATAGAATGGTTCTACAAACTTCACTGCCTTATTAATTAGAACGTAAGAGATCACACACCATATAAGTGGATCCTTGAGATTGTATATGAATAAGATTAAACAAGAGTTGGTTATGACCAATTAATTAATTAGATTTATTATTTAGACATAATTAGGATTTTGGGGTAAAACCGAACCTATTGGGCCTAAACGATTATCGGGTTTTTGGTGTGGACTTGGGCTTCACTAAGTGAGAGTTGAATGAAAGCCCAAGACACAATTTTAGTGCCCAATAACATGTATAGACCAGCCAACATATTGGCTTTCTGAAAGTCAATATTTCACTTTTAGTAATTGGAGTTATTTTCTATTATATAAGGTGAAAGCATTGACAAAGGGAGAGAGTGTCTTCACAGTATCATTTTTAGTTGGTAGGAGAGAGTTCTCCCTTGGACTATTACATAAGTTAGTTTTGGTTTTGTAGATACCTCTCACTATGCATGGATAGTTTGCTACCTCACCAAGCATAAGCAACACCCTCATGGGATCCAACTGCTACTTGCATCTTGTAGCCATATGTTCAAGCTACGCTACGGTATCCGGAAGCGGCAAATACGTCCCCGGGAAGCCACCTTCCCGGCCTTGCCAACATGCCCTCACAACTAGGCTTTTTAGACTATAAATGGTGGTTGCTTGTCCCACATCGAAAACCATGTAAAGGAGAAGCATTCCTTCACCTATAAAAGGAATGTCTCCTCCCACAACTCAAGACACCCCATTACATCACTTTGTAATCCCCTTGGGCCGTAAGGCCCAAACACACAGAGTACAATATTCAAGTGGACGTAGTCTCCCGCTAAGGCGGGAGACGAACCACTATACTTCTCGTGGGTGTGTGTGTGTCTCTCTCTCTCTTTTACGTTAATTAGATCCCCAACGGATCCAACCATTAACAGATTTTAACAAGGAAGGAAGAACACTTGCATACTTCTTGCTTCCTTTCATTGATCTTTCTTCATCTCTTGTTTCACTTGGTGAAGATCTTTAGAGGCCACATCCTTTTGTGGCTTTACTTGTTACATCAAGGAGAAGTTTACAAGCACAAAAAGGTGTACAAGAAGGAGTTTTTAATCCAAGGTGCTTCAAGGTAGAGGAAACACACACAAGGAGAGATCAATGAGAGGAACTTTGGTAGTTCACTTGGATCGGATTGAAATCACGCTCCAATGGTGAGTAGAACATAAACTCCCTCTTTGTTCTTCCTTAATATGCTTGCTATGTTTATATACATATCATAATAAGCCAAGATCATGGGTTAAAGGAACAGGTTTTATGTTTAGTTAGTAGTTTAATTGTTAAACTAATTTCGCACTAATTGAAAATTTTTGAAATCCTTCAATTCCTGCAATTTGTACTAGCACATGAGAAAACGTTTTCTTTCGTTTATTTTTGGTTTTGGCCCAAGCCTCACTCTACCCTTTTCCAACAAATAAGAACTCATACATAGGAGCTCATAATCATTTCTTGAATCAATTATTCATTATAATAAGTGATTGTTCCATCCTTGTTGCTGCCATGAATCACCAAGTGGAGGATAACTCAGAGGTAAGTCAAATTCTTGATGATTGTACAGACTATATGCAAGCTTTTGATTATGTTAGAATTCAACATATTTATCGTGAAGCAAATAGTGTAGCGAATTGGTTGACTGACTTTACTAGTCTAGATCATGTTGTGGATCGTTATTTAGCTGAGGCTCCTGGCTTCTTATAGAATGTTCCCTACGAGGATATTTATAACGTAACAATGCATGCTCGGGGTATAGGTATTACCTCCCCCTGATGCGGCAAAATATTATTAATAATAACATGAGCGTGGGGATGAGCCTCCTAGTTTGTCTGGGTTCTAAACCCCATTATTTCAAAAGAAAAAAAAATACTGTTAACTATTTAAAGGGGAAACATAATCCGTTGGACCATAAGGCTCAAAAAGTTCAGCAAGCAGTCCCTTCTTCCTCTTGGGGTTCCATCCCATATCCTTGCACAACTGGTCGTTGTACCATACATGAAGGGAACTGATGCATGATCTCCGATAGTATTCTCCACCATATCGCTTCGCATATTCGTCCCATTTCTTCACATCCTTTTCCATTTCTTTTATGCTTGGTACCTTAAACGTGCCTCCAAGAAGCTCAGTTACCCATTTGCATCTCATCTCGGAGGTGTACAAGTTTGAGATACTCTCAGAGAATCCAATTATAGATAGTTGTGGAATTCGTCTATTTATGCAATGCCTGAATAAATTATATGTTGAGATATACAGTCCACCCTATAAAATGTTAGGTTTCCGACAAGAAAATGTTACCCTATATAACAATATCTGTTGAAAAATAAGAGCTAGTTAACCTGTAGAGGGGCAATATTGCCTCGGGCGGTCCCGTTATGTAATTCTGAAAGGTGGGAGACACAAAGATGTCTTCGAGCTTCTTCTCACCTGTAAACCCTGTTAGCCAATATGACCAAATCCGTCTTCAGAGGCGAGACTTCCCCTTCAACCAAAATTCCTTCTTCGCAAAATCCGAAGTTTCTCGGAGATTTCTTGAGTATAATGCTTCCCTCTTGCACTCGGTCATAAAACTTTTCAGGCACTAATGCTACCAAACCAGAACAAATATCTTGAAGGAATGTCTGTTTAGGTACCATCCCATACTTGTATAATCCTAGCTTGTTATTTGCATATGTTTCCACAAATTTTGAAAACGCCCATCTCTGTTCAATATATACATATACTTGCAGATTAATAAATAAACATCGATTAATCTTTACAAATTGACTAGCTAGCTAGTATGAAAACTTGAACACAAGTTTACCAGAGGTGAAAGCAGTGTTGCAAGGAGACTAAGCAGGAATCCTTCGCCAAGCTTATGAACCAAGAGCTCGGAGAAGCGATTCAAGTAGAGTAATGGAAGAGGCACACCCCATGGAAAGAAATCTGGTATATTCCAGTGTTCTGTTCTGTACAATAATGTGCATGGATTTTCTATCCCTGCAAATTAAACCAACTAATTAATAATTGAAGATTAAAAGTCATATACATACTCTGAGTATATGATCACGTCTTTCATCACCATTAGCATTTGAACATTCCATTGCAATGTCCATTGCAAATTTCTGAGACCCGACAACTGTTACTTGCTTTCCAGTCACGAATTTAGAAGCGCTTTCATAATCCATATCCGCGTATTCCATCGAATGTATAACCTTTCCATGAAATGCTTCCGGTCCGTTGTTCGGAGCGAATTCAGGAATATTTGGAACATCACTGAATCGTCCGATGCAGAGGATCACAAAGTCTACTAGATAAGTCTGTTTGTCAAACTCAATTAGTATAGCAATATTATAAACAGTCTGACAATATAACGTAGAGAAAATCGAAACCTACAATCACATATACCTTAGTTGAAAGGCTTTGCTTCTCTTCTACTATAACTTTCCATTTCCCTTCTGAGCTGAATGCTTCTCCAGTGCCTCCCCAAAGACTCCAAGATTGCATCTCCTCCTCAGATGGGCCTTCATACTCTATACCACACACATTGGTATTGAATTTGATGTGCTTGAGCAAGTCGCAATGGCGAGCATACGACTGGATGTATTCTAACACCTGATTTTGGTTAGGATGGTCCTCTTTCACCGAAGATGGCCATGGAAAATCTGAGAACTGGTAGAATGCTTTAGGAGTCTGCAACCGTGTAGTCTCTACAGTCCTGGTCCATACGCCTCCGATAGTACTAGTGGATTCGAAAACAATCGGACTAAAGCCCTTCGAAAGGGTGTACTTGCAGGCAAGCAGACCACTGATCCCAGCTCCCACGATGGCCACCTGCTTATCCATTCGCTCTGAATGTCTGATCCAGCGACTTGCTATTGTCAGTCTTTATATGCCAGTACTTGGATCAATTCCTTTAAAATAACAAAAAAAGACGGACAATAGTAAAAACTTGGACTCACGTGCCCACCATTATCATTGTCTAAATTTGCCACTCTTGAAGGCGTATTTCTTTTCTTCTTCTTCTTCTTTTTTTTTTTTGAAAAAGGAAAGTTTAGGTGAGAGAGAGGCTTCCATATACTACCAGAGTCAGGGCAAACCTACTACCTCAACCCAACAGGGCTTACGAAACTAGCCAGTGTTCCACCATGGCCACCTGCTTATCCATTCGCTCTAAATGTCTGATCCAAGTTTTGCAATTGTCAGTCTTTATATGCCCAGTACTTGGATAAATTCCTTTAAAATAACAAAAAAAGACTGACAATAGCAAAAACGTGGACTCACGTGTGCCCATTATCAATGTCTAAATTTGCCACGCCTTCAAGAGTATTTCTCTTCAAAAGAAAGTCCCCCTTTTTCACCTCGGCCGCTTTTGTCATATAGATTATAGACTAGCAACGGTGCCCACGCTTTGCTGCGGGATGTGAATTACAACCACGAAATGTACTTACATTTAGGCAACTTTGTCTCTGAACTGAAGGCTTCTATTGACTACAGTGCCTTTTTTTAGTCCCTTTTGTTGATCCCCTTTTAATTGTAAGTATATAAACTAAGATACCCTATTCGGTGGCAGCTGCTATTGATATTAGAAACTTTGATAAGATCTCAAAGGTAGGACGTGATCTAATTCATCTTTTGTTTTAGATGAACAGCTTAGGACAACTTGAAGGTTCATTCAAACAGTACATAATCATTACAATGTTACCCTGCTAATGACCCACAAAAGTTTCTGAAAAAAAAATGGAACTGAGAATCGTAAGACAAAATATTTATATTCTTGTGATGAAAAAACCACAAAGATTCATGAAAATCAAACCAGGAATGTTGAGGAAACATTGGTTTTTGGGAGCCATTAACAATACAAAAAATAGCAAATGGTCTTGGCAACCAATCCATGATAGGAACAGTAGTAAGTCAAATCTGCTAGCAAAATCCATGACAACCTAATATCAAAAACAGCATAATCAATCTATTGTGGTCGCGGCAAACGGGATACATGAACTTATCTTTATGTAGGTTGCTAGTTTATGTAGTGGAGCCCAAGTCGCTTCCTCCAGTTTTGTTTTTACAAAAAGTGGTTTGGAACTTCAGTTGGTTTTCTCCTTGCTGATAATCTCCATTGATGATGTTGGTGGTTCAGTGTTACCTTCCCTATCATTGTTAAAAACGAAAACATAGTTAGTGGTTTTTTTATTTTTTATTTTATTTTACATTTGAGCTCTCAAGATAAATGAAGCTGAATGAAGAAAGATTTTATAGAGGTTTACCTGCCAGTTTTTTTTGTCTGAGTCAGTGCCAAACAACTGTCTTCTGCCTTTGTCGAGGACTCTTTTTTTTGTCAGGAAGAGAATGGGCTGGTGTAGAAGTGGTTGGCTCATTTCCTGTCTGTAGTGCATTTGCAACCAAATGAACTTGTAACTTTCCACTCAGTCATTTCGAGTTTAGTCGTCGTCTTTTGTCATCTGTGCACAAAATTTTTCATGGTGAGAACTTTATTCTGCAATGTTTTGCAGCCAAGATAACCTTTTGTTTCATAGCTGTTCAAAAGTAAAAAAAAAAAAAACGAAGATTATGATAGAGAATAACATTCTGGACAGAAACAATTGAATTGAATTTGTTTTGGTTAAGAAAACAGAGAAATAGGAAGACTTTTTAGTCATGTGAAACATAAACATTGAAAAATTGGTTAATCCATGTATAAAGATGAAAGTGAATATCCAAATAAACGATTATAGGTAACTGAGACTGAAATCTAATAATCTAGTACTCATTAAGGTGAATAATCTAGTAATTTGCTACATGTTCCACAAATCATTTCTCAATATTGATACAATATGATTTCTAAAAGAAAATAAACCCGGCTTTTATTCATATGCTCCATTTTCATATTATATTTGTCATATGAGATCGAAACCTCACCAAGCCTTTCCTATGTCAATTTCATATAGCCACAGATCAGTCTTGGATTTCAAATAACAATGAAGATAAAATCAATGACAAATCATCTTAACGCTTGACAATCGACAAATCAATGCACCAAATAGCTCAAATTGGTGAATAACTACAACATTTTGACATCATAAGTG
>BDJD01001957.1:125405-148239 GCA_002564525.1 Rosa multiflora
TTTTCTATTTGATTGCTTGGACTTTGATGGAGACTGTAAATCATAGAAGAAGAATTTCAATGAAATCAGTTTGGGTATATGACTAATAGATGACTAATATCGATTTGAAAGAACTAAAGTGTCACTGTTCTTGTTCTTGATCTTGATCACCGACTCTGAGGTCAGTTAACAGTGAACCTTGATTTGGATGGAGGCTTCCCGAAGAGTATAAATCAGCATCAGCTTTGTTGTTTATCTATATTTTGTGTTTCTAAACCCCACGACATCTCCAACTCCGCAAAGACACATACGCCCAGCCGACATATTGCCAAACACCAAGAACAACCTGACATTGTGGAAGAAAAAGCAGGACAAAAAGATCCTTTCTCACCCCTGATGAAGAATCGGAAATAGTAACCTCAACTCACCACCTGAACTCAGTTTTCATACGCGCTCTCCCCAAAAACCCCCCACAGCACTTTTCTGACTCCCCAAAAACACCTGCAGCAATTTTGTATTCCAACTCAAAGCCAGGGACAGCCGCGTCATTTTCCAACGCGTATGAACAATTGAAAATAGTAACCCCCAACTCACGTTTAGTATATGTATAATTTGCCACAACAGCTTTTCGCTGGCTGACTTTGGCCAGATAGTAGGAAGATTGAAGCCACGGATACTTAAGCGGTGCCCGATGTTATTCTGGCCTGGGGTCATTTTTCTAGTAGTGGTTATGTGTAGTTAATAATAAACTGAAAAAAAAAAAATTAGGAGTCAATTATGGCTGCCGTATGAATCCGGAGTCTGAGAAAAAATTGTTTAACTTTTTTTTTTTCGATAATAACTCTTTTCTAGTATATACAATTTCATACTTGAAGCCATGCAATCATTTTAGTCTCTCAATGATCAATTATATAATCATATAATTGCAAGATACTGTTTAAAATCATTTGATCATTTGAAGTATACAGATAACCTGTTTGATTCAAGAAAAATTGAACGGAGATAATAGTAGTCATGGTCCTCATGGACTCATGGTTAAGTGATTTTTTATTTGAACCTTATTTTGAAAAAGTGAGTAAGAATTAGGTAGTTTCTTGGGAAAATTGCTACGTAAGGTCATTGTCTTCTTTTTTTAGTTTTTGTTTTTTGCCAATAACCTTTGCTTTTGAAATTTGAAGATTTTAACGCTCCACATGATCCTTCTATCATGTTTATCCGGAAAAATAAAATCAACAATGATGTGATTGCCCAAAAGTTGGTGGGTGGTGAAGATAAGAAGTGGACATAGCTATTTACATGAATCAGGTTAGGTCTGAGTGGGAATCACACCAAACCTCACCCTGACAGTTGCGTTTCTTACATTCTTATTGGCATTTCATTTTGTCAACAAATAATAATTGCGTCTTATAAACGAGCATATCACATGTCCACCATTCATATGTCCCTATTCTGCCCCACCAATTATATTTTGCCATCTGTCTTCCCATTAACAGAAGATTAACACTGTTAACTTGCATAATTTTCAGTTAAAAAAATTATAATAATAAATTGAACTATGTTCAAGTAAACCCTAATTTGTGTTTGGCCCAAACTCTAGGTTACTTGCTCTAGTGGTAAGGGTTAAATTAGAAGGATCTAGATTCTTATTCAATGTACGATTACTTTCCTTGTATGATTGAGATTCTATGCATTGTAATCCTCTATATAAAGAGACCCCTATTATCAATGAGAATACACAGCAAATTCCTCTAAATTCCAGTTTCTCTACAACATGTTATCAACACGAAGCCCTAACCCTGAAACCCTATATTCGTAGCCTTCAAATCCCAGGAACCACCGCCGCCCACCTTGAAGTTTTCACCTCCAGGAGCCCAGAACCGACGGCGCTGCCTCCAGAACCTGCCGGAATCGACTTGAACCGGCCACAGGAAGAGAGCAAACCGGCCTCCCAAGAAGAATCCGAGATCTCCTGCCTAGCTTGCCATCTTCCAGTCCACCTTGCACTGCCATCTTTGTCAGTAGCTGAACCTCGTCCCCAGACTCCAGGAACCAGAAAAGCCATCACCGGAACCGGTCTGGAAACTGCAGAACCGGCCTCCTGAAGAGACTGCACCGCCGAACCGCTGCCTACCTCAGTTAACCTAGCCCAGCAGCCCAAAGCTTCGGCTCAAAAGGAAAGAATAACCCTAGGCCCAGAAGCACAGCTGATATCGGCCCAAAGATAGAAGCCCAGCAGCCTGAAGCCCACTGACTTCAGCCCTGCTTCATCAGCCACGTCAGCATCCAGTCAGCGTCAAGTCAGCCTGCCACGTCAGCATTAGAACACCACGTCAGCACCCGGTAGCCACGTCAGCGCCTGCGGTCAACGCCGGTCAACCTTTTTCAGGAGACTTTTCCGGCCACTTTCCGGCCGGTCACATTTTCCGTCCAACTTTTCCGGTAAAGATTTCCTACAATTTTTCAAGGTAAACTTTTCTAAAAGTTCCCGTTTTTGAAGTTTTTATTACTTTTCTCTTCTTTTTATCGGGGACTTCCAACATCCTTTATTCTACCCCCCTTTCTTCTTCATAGGGGAGACCAAAAAGCTGAACTGTAGGGGTTCGTGCTCACTCCAAGCTTGGAGCTTGTAGAGTCCTCCAAACTTAGAGTTTGTTGAGAAGAAAACGATCAACCACATACATCGTTGTTTCGATCTAATCCAAAACCCCTCTTGGAATTGGATTTTCTTGGAAGCGACTACGCTCAGAAAATCCCTAATTTCTTGGAAGCGACTATGCTCAGAAATTTTATTGTTTTTCGTGGTAGCCCTCTTCGCTCCGAAACTAACCAGATTTTCTTGTTGTTTTTAAGGATGAGTAACCTGAATAAGTTTAGCTTCGCTCCACTAGAGACAATAGGCGCACGATACCACAAGTGGGTCCGTGATGTGCGCAAGCATCTTAAGGTTGATGGGATCCTGAGTATGATCCAAGAGCCAAGTCAGGACGTGCTTACTTCTCAACAAGCTACTGCTTTTGAAGCAAATAGAGCTAAGAGAGAGGCGAATGAAGCTAAAGCCATCATTCTCATGACAACGCACATGAATGACGCGCTCCAAAATGAGTACCTCAATGAGGAAGACCCAAGAAAACTATGGGTAGAACTCGAGCAGCTTTTTGGCAACGTCCGTGATTCCCTGCTTCTAGACTTAGAAGTGAGATGGCATAGCCTCCGCTTCTGTGATTTCAAGTTTGTACTTGACTACAATTCTGAAGCACTTCGTATCAAGTCTATGATGGAATTCTGTTGACAGAAAATCACTGATACGATGTTGATCGAGAATACTCTCTCCACCTTCCCTGTCTCTGCATTGATGATAGCCAAGAACTATCAGATTGATGTCAATGCTAGATGCATCATAAGATTTCATGAGCTAATTGGTGCCATGAAAGTAGCTGAAAATCACGACAACATACTTGTGAAGAACTATAACTCTAGACCTGTGGGAACCAAGCCAAATCCGGAGTCTAGTTATAGTCGCGCCTCCAAGGGAGGATGCAAGGAGCGAAACCCTAAGAGTAGGGATAATTCTGGACGTCCTGGTCCATATTCTCGCCCTAAAGATGAAGGAAACCGCCAAGATAGGCATGCACGAAACCGTGGAGGTAAACGTGTGAAGAGAGAGAGAGGCCAAGCCTCCGGTTATGGTGGTGACGCCACCAAAGGCAATAATCGTCCTCATAGCGCTCCCAAAGCGCCTCGATCAAGGGAACCTGACCACAATGATGCTTGTCTCAGATGTGGACTACCTGGACATTGGGCAAAGGCGTGTAAAGCATCCCAGAACGTTGCAAACGCATACAACATGTATCGTGAAGCAAGGGAGGAAAATTACATGGAACAAGAAGATCAAGATGGCAATCTCGATCTAAGGGTAGAAGACTACAAGAATCAAGACCCAGAAACTGGCTATTTTGATTAAGTCTTTTTATTTTCCAAGAGATGTAGGCAATTTTCATATTATTATAGTAAATGCCAATGGTACTAGTCTTTCTTCAAAGAGGCGTACTCAATGTAAGTGTGATATCTAGGAAGGTTTTGAGATAAGTGGTACTTAAGTGAGCTTTGCTCCACCGACATCTCTCTACTCACCTGGTCACATTTGCATTGAAATTACCAAAAGGAGTTAGACGACTACCATTGTTTTGCATTAGCTAGTTTATTGGATTAAATTATTTTTAAAGAAACGATGATGTAATTCCGTTTGGCTTGTTAATAAAAGTTGAGTGCTTTTCTTTATGACTCCTTTTTAATTATGAGCTTTTCTTTTAGGAATAGATGAACTACAATGTCTTGCGGATAATGCGACTATGCACACCATTCTAGGACATAGGCAATTATTCTTAGAGATGTTACCTACATATTGCTCTGTGACTACGATGGCTGGGCCATCAGGTTTAGTTCAAGGACATGGAATGATCCAATTCCTATTGCCAAATGGCACCTTGATTAAAGTCACTGAAGCTCTCTATGCTCCTAAGGTAAATCGAACCTCATTGAGTTTTAAAGATATAAAAGCCAACGGATTCCATGCGGAACCACATAATGAGAAAAGAAAAGAGTTCCTTTGCATTACCTCTAATGATTGCGGATGAAAGCGCATCTTAGAGAAGCATATGTGTCAATCTAGTGGACTTTATGTCACTACAATTCAACCAATTGAATCCAATAATGTCATAAGAGAAGATCTCTTGGGCATGACCGACTAGGGCATCCTGGTCGTGATATGATGCTCCATATACTAAAGACTTCACACGGACATCCATTCTTCAGAAGCAAGAATCGAAAATTGATTCCTGAACTTAGCAAGACCGCAACAATTGCAGCTTCTGGCGCTGCAGCCTTCTTGGGGCGCAATAGGGCTGCCCAAGTCCCATGTGATGACGCCGTCAATGGCCCCAACCATGAGCATGACGCCATGGTTGCCTCTCCTAGTGGCCATGACGCTACACACCAATTTCCATGGCTTTAATGCTATGATGGGAGATGTAGTCACACATTTTGCTTCTAATAGCGCTACAGACGCTCAGGCCCAACTAAAAATCCTCATTGGTTGCCTCTAAGGCCCCTCGCTCATTTTGCAAAGCTTGTTCATTTGGGAAATTAGGACCGAGACAGTCCTACGCAAAGGATCCCAAAATACTCATTCCGTTCTTACAGAGAATGCAGGGGGATATCTGTGGACCAGTTCAACCATCATGTAGACCTTTTAAATACTTTATGGTATTGGTTGATGCGTCGACACGCTTGTCACATGTCGCACTATTGTCCACTCGAAATGCTGCTTATGCTAAACTCCTCGCCCAGATTATCCATCTAAGGCTCACTACCTAGATCATCCTATTAAGTCGATTCGACTTGATAATGCTGGGGAGTTTACATCGAAAACGTTCGATGACTATTGCATGTCACTGGGGATTGATGTAGAGCATCCAGTTCCCCATGTTCATACCCAAAATGGTCTCGCAGAAGCTGCTATCAAAATACTACAAATGATAGCGCGGACTTTGGTTATGCGCACCAATCTCCCTGTTTCTGCTTGGGGATATGCAATACTACATGCAGCGACACTAATTCGTCTACGACCCACTGCAACCCAATCTTACTCTGCGTTACAGCTAGTGACTGGGTACGAGCCAGATATCTTGCATTTACGCATTTTTGGGTGTGCCATTTATGTGCCTATTACGCCGCCACAACATATTAAGATGGGTCCACAACGACGAATGGGCATATACGTTGGATATGAATCACCAACCATCGTCTGCTATCTTGAACCCTTGACAGGCAATCTATTTACAGCTAGATTTGGGGATTGTCACTTTGATAAGACAGTCTTCCCATCGTTAGGGGGGAGATAAGAACACATATGTTCAACAGGAACGACAGGAATTGTTGTGGTCTGTCCCCACTATGTCTCATCTCGATCCCCGTACCGCACAGTCCGAACTTGAAGTGTGAAGAATAATCGAGCTCCAGAACGTAGCAGACACTCTGCCTGATGCTTTTTCTGATGTTGCCAAAGTGACGAGATCACACATACCTTCTACAAACATGCCTGCAAGGATTGATGTCCCAAATAATAGACATAACGCCACTCCTGTGACACCAGGAGATGGCGCCATTGCCTAGAATGGCAATGATGTGGAGTCTATGGCCACAAGTCCCGCAAGGAAGCACGGTAGACTGATTGGTTTGGAGGATACTCGCCCTAGAAGGAGAGCGAATAAGGCACAAACAAATCCTTTGATCATCGATACTCAAAATCTGTCCCATGAGAATGTTCCAGATTATGGTTATGTCCAAGAGACATCATTGGGGGACGCCTCAATGTCAGAACCTATCCCTACAAACGTAGAGATCTCTTTTAATTACACTGGTGTACATGGGACGTGGGAAAGAAACTTCATCATCATTGACGATGTATTCGCGAATTCAGTGGCGCGTGAAATTATTGAGACCGATGACATCAAACCACTCTCCGTTGATGAATGCCAATGAAGAGTTGACTGGCCAAAATGGAAAGATGCGATTCAGGCATAACTTGATTCTCTAGCGAAAAGAAAGGTATTTGGCAATGTTGTACCAATACCGCCCAACACCAAACCAGTTGGTCACAAATGGGTATTCGTTAGAAAGTGTAATGAGGAAAACGAGATTATACGATACAAAGCTCTCCTTGTGGCGCAAGGCTTCTCACAACTCCCTGGAATCAACTACGAGGAGACCTATTATCCCGTAATGGACGTCATAACGTTCCGCTACCTTATCAGTTTGGTAGTTTTTGAAAAACTGAACATGTAGCTTATGGATGTGGTTACAGAGTATCTATATGGGGATCTAGATACGAAAATATACATCAAAGTTCCAGATGGAATTCAGCTATCCAAATCAAGTGGCTCCAAACCACGGAGGGCGTTTGCAATTAGATTGAAACGCTTACTATATGGATTGAAACAATCCGAACGGATGTGGTATAACCATCTAAGTGACTACTTGATTGGAAAGGGATATGTCAACAATGAACTATGCCCATGTGTGTTCATAAAAAGGACAAGTTCCGGATTTGCAATAGTAGTGGTTTATGTCGATGACATGAACATAATTGGTACCCTTAAAGAGTTAAGGGAAACCGCTGAACACTTGAAATCCGAGTTTGATATGAAAGATCTTGGGAAAACATGGTTTTGCCTCGGTTTAGAACTTGAGCACCATAGAGATGGTATCCTGATTCATCAATCAGCTTATACCCAAAAGATGCTTAGGCGTTTCAACACGGACAAGATTAAGCCTTCAAGAACCCCCCAATGGTCGTCCGTTGTCTTGATCCAAAGAAGGATCCATTCCGTCCAAAAGATGTTGACGAAGAAGTGCTAGAGGCAGAAGTGCCCTACCTAAGTGCAATAGGCGTATTATTGTACTTAGCACAATGCACAAGACCGGATATCTCATTCGCTTTGAACTTGTTAGCTAGATATAGCTCTGCGCCAACACGACGCCATTGGACTAATGTTAAAGATATCTTTCGATACCTAAGTGATACGATTGATATGGGCTTGTTCTATCCCTACAGAGAGAAGATGGATTCGGAACCATCTAGTGTCAGGGACACCACATATGGTGGACTGTGTTCCCTCTCCCCATCCCAAAACGATATAAGTGTTTTGGAAGATTTTACTGATGCTGGGTGCCTCTCTAACCCACACAAAGGTCGCTCCCAAACTGGTTATGTTTTCACCATAGGAAAGACAGCGATATTTTGGAGGTCTACAAAGCACACCTTAGTCGCTACCTCTTCGAATCATGCAGAGATTATTGCTCTTCACGAAGCAGTTCGTGAATGTATATGGTTTAGGTCTATAGTTACGCATGTTCGAAGCAATTACAGATGAGCCAACAAGCATTTATGAGGATAATGCTGCTTGCATTGAACAAATGAAGCAAGGCTACATCAAAGGCGACAACACCAAGCACATATCGCCTAAATTCTTCTACAATCAGCAACAACAGAAGCTCCTTAAGATCAAAGTGAACCAGGTTTGATCTGAGGACAATGTGGCAGACTTGTTTACTCAGTCATTGCCCAAATCCACGTTCGAGAAACATGCGGCAAGAATTGGCTTGCGGAAATTATCTGAACTCCCATGATCGTTGTCATCAGGGGGAGGCGTAGACATCAGGGGGAGATGTCTACATGTTCGTCTCGAATCGTGAAGGGTGTGTTGCGCTCTTTTTCCACTTCGACCGAGGTTATTTTTGTCCTACTGGGTTTTTGTTACTTGCCAAGGTTTTCAACGAGGCAGCGAGAGAAGCACCGCATTTGGGCAACACAAGGGGGAGTGTTCAAGTAAACCCTAATTTGTGTTTGGCCCAAACTCTAGGTTACTTGCTCTAGTGGTAATAGGGTTAAATTAAAAGGATCTAGATTCTTATTCAATGTACCATTACTTTTCTTGTATGATCGATTGAGATTCTATGCATTGTAATCCTCTATATAAAGAGGCCCCTATTATCAATAAGAATACACAGAAAATTCCTCTCAATTCCAGTTTCTCTACAACAAACTATTGATTTTTCCCCCCTTCGTTCTCATCGCATCTGCTCGAACTATAGCTTCTGCCATAGTTTTCCAAAAGGAGTTCGTCCCTTACCTTCTCCCTAATCAAACACATGTCAGATTTTCCATACTCCAGTTCCTCACCATGAATAGTAGAAACCCACTTTTATTTCATCAGAAATTTCTGTTGATTGTAGTTTTTTGTAGGAGAATTCGAGTTTATGGGTATGATTGCAGATCATTGAATGTGGAGTGGTAAGAATCGATCTATAGATATCCCGTTCAGAAGTTTCATTTGTCATGGAAGAACCCAGAAACCAGATCAAATTTTCTTTCTAATGCAACTTATCTAATTGGAACCCGGAAACTAATTCCCATCCAACTGATCTATTAAAGCCCAGAAACCCAAATAGAGCAAAACAATTGGAGAAGTGTCTCGCTTGGATGAACGATTCACGAATCATCAAAAATAAAAGAGAAAACGGTGACCCAGAGAAACGGGAATTGATCTGCATTTTGAGTTCATCAGGCAATAAAAATCAAGTGAAGAACTGAAGAAATAAGGAAATTGAGATGAAATCTAGGTGACCCAGATCACCCACCCAACTCAGCTAGCAAAGTGCACACGACCAACAAGCTAGTCAACAACTCACCATTATGTAAAATTGTTCTTTCAATCTAATTCTTGCAAAGCTAATTCAGTTTTCTTTTCTCATTTCTGGGATATTCGAAGGACTGATCGAAGACATATGGGTGGGATATATTTGTAACTGGAGTCAGGATATGACTGCAACAGAGAAGAAAAAGAAAGGAGTCTCAGAGCTTTTGAATTTTCCTGAAACCTTTCTCAATTCTCTGTGGGTTTCTTTTTTGTTGTTCTTGTTTTCTTATGGTCTAATACAGCCATTGTAACTCGAATTGATCTGCGTTTTAAAAAAAAAAAAAATCAAAGAATTCATATGCGTTTAATTGAAACTGGGAGAATTGGGAATGTGAGTTAACAGCAATGACCAAAATATCGATGATCATGGAAATATCGACCATCCAAAAAATGAAAATTTCGAGAAAGTATCGATATTGATAAAATTTCGATAGAAACTATGAAAAATTTTAGGGGCCGCGACCACTTACTCAATTTCAGCATAAAAACCCAATCTAACATCTAGAGACAGTTTTGCCCCCCTATTATTTAACTCTATCCTCTCAGACTCTTTCTCTCACTCACTCACTCTCTCTCTCTCTCTCTCTCTCTACCGCGCCCCACCTCCGGCTTCGCTATTTCTCTCTCTGTGCCATGGCTGCTCCAGTGCCCCACTTTCGGCTTCGGGCCAACACCTCGATCCACCTCCAGCGTCGCCATCACCCAAACCACAGATCCACCGATCCAAGGCCCAGTGCCACAACTCAGCCCTAACGCCAATCTGACTCCAATCCCCTTACACAACCACCTCCCGACCGCTCCTGCATCGGCGTCACACTCCGTAGGCGCCCAGAGCAATTTCTGGGTGCAGAGAGATTTTTTTTTCTTTTGGTCCTTGTATAACCCCGAGCTCTTGAGGGGCAGAAGCTTCTGGTCGAAGCTGCGTTGTTCTTTTTTTTTTTTTGGGTAAATTTGGCAGAAGGCTTATAAGGAAAGAAGAAAGAAGAATGAAAAAAAGTTTTTAAAAAGGTTTTATTGAGGAGTTATACATGTCTATTGCGAGTCAATAATATCATTATTGCGGGATAATAATATGATTATTGGGGGGCATTAAAATTATTATTAGGGAAATAATAAGATTATACCTATAAAAACTTTCAAAATTATAAACATTTTCATTTTTCATTAATATTGATCCCTAATAAACTTGTTACTAGGGGGCAATAATATGATTACTGGAGGGCAATGATATGGTAACTGGGTATTATTAGGGGGCAATCAATTCAGACGCCGGAATTAGGTCACCAGTCTGGTGGTTGGATTCGGGATTCTGGTGACTGGTTGTCGGATTCCGGTAGCCGTTCGCCGGAGTCCCGTCGCCTGTAGCCGGAGTCCGCAGCCGGCCACTGGTCACTGGAGCACAGCAAGATGGAGAATGACTTCTCTCTGTAAGTAAGAAAGAAGGAGAGGGCAAAAAGTCCCAAAAATAAATAAAAAGAATAAAAAAAGAATTAATTGGGTATTAGGGAAATAATCTCTTAGAGTGTTTTGGGTAAATGGGGTTAAAAAACTGTTAGGGGAGCAAGTGCGCAATTTTTAAGCTGAAATTGGGTAAATGATCATTTCCCCAAAATTTTAAGTGAAACTTTTAGAATATGTCTATTTGATCAATTATCTACTCTATTTCAAAAAACTATATATTGAACAAATATTATTACCTAATAAATTAGTATAATTTAAAGTGAATTAGTGTACAACTATACATTGAGCAGACATTTATTGAAACTTAATTTAGTGATTATTTATAATCTTGATACTTTACAAATTCTCATAATAAAATTAATAGTTTATTCATGTACAAAGTATTTATATCATGCTCTCTTCTCTGACTCCCGCAAGGGAGGTTCCTCGACGGCGACTATTGTATGGTGGTGGCGGTCTTATGCTTTTGACTACGAAGGGTGTCTTTCAACCTTTCTCTAGTTTACTTCTTGGTGTTGCCGGCTGGATTTCTTGTCGGGGCTCCTTGCTCCTGGGCTTCTGCCTAATTTTGCACATCGCCGGCATTGGGTATGGTGATGGTTGTGTCGATCTAAGATTGGATCGGAGTGTTAGTGATGTGGGGAGACTAGACAGAGGTGTTTGGCCTGCGGAATTCGGCGGTGATTGGACCTGTGGTGGTCGTCGCGTTGATTATCCGGGTTGGTTTGCTAGGGATTACATAGCTCCGATGGTGTTAATGGTGGATCGGTCTTGCTTGTCGGCGGTCCAGTGCTAGAATTCGGGTCCGATTGTACAGTCTGTCCTGTGCGGCGGCTATCTCTTCGACGACAACAGTGGTTTCCATGGGAGTAGTAGTTTCCATAGCGATGGAGGGGGATCCCCAGAGGGTGGCGGCAGCGGCAGTGCTAGGTCTTGGGCCCATATGGAGGTGGTGGCTGCAACATAGGCGTTGTCTTCACCTCTAGCGTTTGTGGAAATTGGGCCTTGGCTATGGTTAATTTCTATTGGGCTCGGGGTTCATTTCTGGCCAATGTTTTTATTCTTTAGTAGTGGGCCTTTCTCTTTTTGTCCAAAGAGAGGGTGGGTCCGTATTTTTCTTAGCTTGAGCGGGAAAGATTGCGAAGAAAGATTGGGGCTCTGTTGTCTTTTTTACTTTTCTTCAGAGCTCTAATTTTTCTTTGTCTGAGCTTGATACTAAAAAGTGGGTGTGCTAGGGGTGTGCTGAGTAGTATGCTTGTGTGAGGGGTGTACTAGTGTAGTGTAGTGTGCTCTATGTAATGGCTTCTTTTGATGGCCCTATAGGCAAGTCGTTATTGTATTGCTTGTTGAAATTTATAAAAGTGTGACATTTTCAACTAAAAAAAAAAATGTACCAAGTATTTAAAATAATAAATTTGATTAATTAGAACAAGATAAACTACCTAATAAAATATTGAAAAGAGAAGTACAAAAAAAAAAAAAGACATTTATGCAACATATATAAAAAGATATTAACATAACCATGAGATCCTCTTACAACAGGAATGGTTGCCTTGTTTGGAGTGTACAAGGCATACCAAGGTTCGAACCTCCTTGATGTTGGTTCGTCCCCCTTTTTCCGAATTTTGATTCCAAGTTGACACATTGGGCCCCATTTGGGCTGTTGGGCCACGAGACAAAAGGGAAAAATTTAGTGAATTTCGTCCAAATTTCCGAAATTTCCGGAAATATCGCGATATCCCCAAAATATCGCACGAAATTGTCATGGTATGTAGAGATAAATCAGATAATATTGCCAACTCGAGAAAAAGATTTGCTGATATTTCGGTGAAAATCTCGATTTTTCAGTCCTTGGTTAACAGAGTTAGGGTGTGTTTGGTATGCCCGTGCTTTTAAGAAAAGTTGGGTTATGCTTATTTCTGAGAATAAGTTGGTAAACTGACTTTTTAAAAGTTCTATCAGTGGCAAAAGCAATGACATCAAAAATAGCTTGTTTTTTGTTTGTAAAATGATCAATTTGGACATGAAAGATTATTTTGCCTTGATTGTTTGGTAATACAATATTGTTCAAATACTCTTGTTATCATTTTTAATCTTTATTATGTTCTTATAAATTTTTGTTAGCTTTCAATTTTTATAAATCATGGTGACCATATGATTGATGAAGAAAAATTTTAAAAATAACTTATACAAATATATTAGTACCATTAATAACAATTAGTTTCTGATTGGCATCAAGTAACCACAAAAAATAACATGATGTATTCAATATGTTCACCTTATTACACGTACTGATCAAACTTTGAGTAATGCTATTTCTTATTGTTTCCATTTCTTGTGCACCATGACCATGATATTCTTCTTCTACATCATCATCATCTATCTCTATCCCACCACTTGACCCATCACCTGAACTTTCTTCAGAAGGGACGGATATATACCTGAAAAATGTGGAGTCAGCTTCAGTTGCAACAGCCTTGGCCAAGTATGACTTTCCAGTTCCAGGAGGACCATACAATAGAAAAGCCGTCCACGATCGTCTCTTGCCTAAAAAATGTAAGCAGGTACATATTAACTTCCATGAATGACCCAAAATGAAATCTTCACATCAAATGATCGATGATTACAGAAGTACTAAGAGAAATATATAGCTCCTCAACATGACGAGAGTAGTTGCCATATATAAGAAGGTGATACACCTAAATTCTTGCTTCTGAAGCAACCATAGTCTCCTAAGTTGGATAACAAAACAAATTCCCAATTGCCTACTCATATAGTCAGTCTATTAGCAACTTAAGCCTTCCCATTACCCTGATACTACTACAGAGAATAAACTTTGAGACTGAAACTGCTATACTATCTATGACTTTCCCCATTAAAACCATACCTACCTAATAAATGCTGCACAAAAAATCATTACAATACAAACTATGCAAGCCATTGCAACCATTTATAGCTTTCATTAAACAATAACACAATCAAACCAGCTCCGAAATCCTAAAGCTATAACCTTTCACCCAAGTTTCACACAATAAACTAAAACAAAAGGAAACATTTCAAAACATACCAACACAACAAAGCGAAACGAACCTATTAACAGAAGCAAACTAAACTGACACAGAAAACAACTGCCTAGCTCATTTATAATACCTCTACAGCAGAAGCTTATGAAATATTACAATCAAGTAACTGAGTAAGTAACATAACTCAAAACAAGTGTTTAGTGTAACGGTCGGCCTTGTCAAGTTATAGGAAAGCCAAAATGACTTTTTCATTAAGTAATCATCTGCTAATCATTAAGTACAGAGAGAGCCATTCCAATAGTACGTATATCAGAATACAAAGTACAAGGATACTCGATCTGTATAAAAAGCATGACAGATGTTATACATATTTAAGAATCTAGATGCATGTAGGCTTCTTAACCGTACAAGAACTTAAAAAGTATAGTGGGGTTGTTTCTTGGTTATCATGTTTGCAAAAGCCAGCATTTCCACTTCTACAGATTCACTATAAAACCCATCAATCCCTAAGTATTTCTAATTCTCAAGAGTTGCAACATTTCCAGATAACAAATAACAGACTACTGCAACATTCTCTTAGATCCGACAGGCCCTCCACATAAAAATCCAAGCTTTATAACCAAAACCCCCACTTTTTTTGGTGACTTCTCTGGGTTGGTCAGGCAGAATGCTCTACCTACCAGCGAGTACCAAGATAACTCTGGGACACTGTCAAAGGAAATACACAATGTCAGAGATATAAACCCTACCGGACGGTTTATGCCTCTCTGATGCTGAAGTTAGGATATGTATGTAATTTGACAGAGTAACAGTAAAGGAGAAGAAGTTATTATCCGTTTGAAGGTGGTTGAGTTTGACTTTTATACTCGAGCATGGGAAGGGTGTTTCTCATTTCTTTGATGTGAGATGTAGTTCATCCCTTTGTGGTTATAGAAGGTTCTGGTGTATACTTTGGTGAGTTCAACTGAGCATGCCCGAGGCCTTTGTCACCCAAGGTGTCGCCCATTGTGAGCACCATCATGGTGGGTATCGGACCCGGCCCATGATATGACACTTGGATGGCCGCGCGGGGTCTTGTGATAGTACAGAACCTTGTGACATTTGCTGGTATGTACACCCATCATCTCTAAAGCAACTAAATCCAAATGGAAATGCTATGGTAAATAAGATTGGACCATAGTTTTTTTATTCTTATTGCCATATAGAAACCCCAATGATCAGTCCAACTCGCTTCCATTTCATTTCCTCAATTACAATTTAGTATTCCCTATTCAATTATCAAGAATAGTTAAACTCTAAATATTAAAAGGCCTATATGAGTAAGGTGAAAATAACAGTTATTATAAACTTTCTTCCACTTTTTTCCAAATAAAAGCTTAATTAATTATATTTTAACTCATATACTCGTTGGCAATTAAAACTCTCTCTCTCCCTTTGAGAGAAATCCTAACTCAGCGATGGCCAAAGTGCAAACCTCTCGTCCAGTGGCGGCCCTGGCATCTCGGCTAGACATGGCCTCACCGATGTCACGTGGTTCTGTTGCTGGACGGGGACTAAATGGGTTTGTTCGAGTAGTCCCTTGTGATTGGGTTGCTCAAGATTTCTAGTAGGTGAAGTTTGGTTTCTGGTAGGAGATCTCTGGGAGGTGTCCAATCTCGTGTTGATGGAGGCTTGGATTGACGGTTGGATTTGAAATTGGTGGCGGCATCGATTTGAAACTGTGAAATCGTGGCGGATTCGTGGTGATGTATGTAACTTATGGCGGTGTGGTTTGTCTGGCTTTTCGGTCGTGGCGGACTTAGAGCGGCAAGAACATGGCGAAGCAGGCACAAAGGCTGAGCTGCGTTGGAAGGTTTGGTGGTCTGGAGGTGGAGGCTGGACTTGGGCCAAGCCAGGCCTGCTGGGCCTTGAGTGGGTCTTCTTCTTAAGCTACTTTGGACTGCAGAATTTTGGGCTAGGGTTTTTTGCCCTAGGCTCATCTTTATATTTTTAGTTTTAGTCTAATTACAATAATTTCCTTGTATTAGAAAGCTAAGCATTTGTGCACACTCTATATTTCTCTGGCGCCTTTAGAGTAGTACCAAAGGAGGATTCTCGCTATGTCTACGTACATAAATATCTAATGATTACGTCTATTTCTATGTACCACTGTGGGTACTACCACTATCTTCTTGTTTGTCTGTTGATGGCAACAGAAAGGTATGTAACGGCTTTTTCTGGCTTTAGATGAATATATTGGCACCCAGATTTGAGTTCAAAAAAATAAAAATAAATAAAAGCTTAATTAATACGGTAAAAGAAAATCTCAACAACACTAAATTATATGCAGCAGAATTCCATGTTTGATCGAAGATAGTGAAAGAAAACTACTCGATCTAGTTCCTATTTACCCAAACACTTCAATTCCACATAAACAAAATATACAATCTTAGCTCCAGAAAAAAAGAATTCTAAAATTCAAAGCAATTCAAGCATAATTGATCACATATCCGTAAAACCCAGAACAATATTGATCTCAAACATTCACTACAAGAATTTTGTTTATTGATAGCACAAATTAATAGCGTTTTTCCCTTAAGTGCTATTATTTGTCACTTTTAAGACCCAAAAAAAAAAAAAACCAATATTGAAACGCTATGGTATTACTGGAAATGTTACCGCCAGTAGAAAAGTGAAGGCGGGATTAAAAATTTTGGTTTCGCGGTTCGGCTTCTTGATTTAGAGCGTTTAGCTTATCGAATGAATAAAAAAACAACGGGAGTTTATTAGAGCGTTTTCACTCCACCGCTGCCCTCATTGTCATTCTCTCTCCTCCTCCTCTCATCCTCTTACTCCCCTTCATGATTGCCACTGCCGTCATCACCATTCTTTTCAATTCTTGTGAGGTGAGTTTATTCTATGGGGAAATGATCATTTACCCAATTTTAGCTTAAAATTTGCCCACTTGCTCCGCTAACAGTTTTTTAACCCCATTTACCCAAAACACTCTAAGGGATTATTTCCCCTTTACCTAATTAATTCTTTTTTTATTCTTTTTATTTATTTTTGGGACTTTTTTGCCCTCTCCTTCTTTCTCACTTAGAGAGAAAAGTCATCCTCCACCTTGCTGTGCTCCGGTGACCAGCGACCGGACTCCGGCGACTGATGACCGGAATCCGGAATCCGGCCACCGTACTGTTGACCGGATTCCGGCGTCTGAATTTATTGCCCCCTAATAATACCTAGTAACCATATTATTGCCCCCCAGTAATCATATTATTGGCTCCCAATAATCATATTATTGCCCTCTCAGTGAATTGCATAATCTCCCAAAACCAAAATGAATACACTACAGGCACAATTGATCAATTAATATGCATATTATTGCCCCCCAAGAATCATACTATTGCATTGTTGATCAGATAGTAGATCATTGGTCTCCAATACAAAGTCCAATGTCTCTACTGCCCCCCAATAGACCACCAAAAATGGACCATTTTGTAGGATTCACAGATAATTTGACTTTAATACACAGAAAACAACAGGTAACTTATCAAAACACCACACTATAGTGATCCCTATCCCTCATATCAAAGTCTACTGGGGGCCAATAATGCGTCTACTGCCCCCCAGTAGACCATCAAACAAACACCACAGTTACATTGCAATTCCTTCCTCATTCTCGGGGTTCACAGTGTACAAAAAAAAAAGTGCTATGGGCACCCAAAAATTGCTCTGGGCACCCAAGAGTGTGAAGCCGGCTCGCTTCCTCCAGCAGCATCAAAACTCCCATTTCCTCAACCCTAGAGTCGCCGCCCCCTCCCGTCCAGCCACTCACAGCAACGGCAACCCTAAAGCCCCTCCTCCTCCTCCACTGGACGACCACGACGAGCGCGCCAAGAAGAAGCACAAGCTCATCCTCGGAATCAAACACCAACAGCAAAATCGCAAACCGACATTGTCGCCGTTCAATTCCGGCCCCTACTGCTCCAATTCCAATGCCAACTACAACGATCTGAACAAGATCGGATCCAGTCATACGGTGATCATCGACCTCTGATTGATTGTTTTGATTTTTTGTTCTCCGTGTGAAAACCGGCACACCAGAGAGAGAGAGTGTCTGGAAGGAGAAAGAGTCTTAGAGAGAGAGAGAATCTGGCAGTAGGCCGGAGGTAGAAAGAGAGAGAGAGAGATAAGCTGAAGGTGGAGATTGGGGAGAGAAAGAGATAGAGTCGGCAGGAGAGAGTCTAAGAGATGAGTTTCAATTTAATTAATAGATAAGGGCAAAACTGTCAATAGATGTTAGAATGGGTAAATGGGGTTAAAAAACTCTTAGTGGAGTAAGTGGACAATTTTTAAACTGAAATTGGGTAAGTGGTCACGGCCCCTTATTCTATTCCTTATGTTTTGCTCTTCTAAGCTTCGTGTTCTGGTGGTTTTCTTTCACAAGTGAGATTGGGTATTTGGATTGAGTTTTAATCTATTTGGGTTTTTGTTACCCTTGATTTCTTCGATTGGTTTTTCTGTCTCTTGAAGATTGGGTGCTTTGATTTCGTGTTTGTGAAAGTTATTTGTTGTTTTTACAGTTTTGATTGAGTGAGGCGATTTGAGGGGACTCTCTGCTCTTTCTCAAACTAGACAACAGAGCTGCTTGTTGATGCTTCTCAATCATCCGAATGACCAATATCTCCAAATCTCTTTGGAATTTCTTGGAGGTTCGTTTCGCTTTGTTTGTTTGGTCATGATCGATTTTTGTTCCAACAGCTCTCTCTTGCTTATTTTTGACTTTTGCTTATTCTGTGTGTGGGCATGTCCTCACTGATTTATTGGAGTTGGTTTTGGTTGCTGAGAGAAAAGAAAGAGAGAGATAGAAACCCGAAAGAAGAGGCCAATTTGCCAATTGGCCTATAAAAATTTGATGGTTTGTGAAATTCAATGTTGAATTGATGTTCAGTTCTAATAGATTTCTTCTGCAACATATCTTTAATTTGTGTAATGGTGTAGTATGTAAGTTGCCTTTTTGCTTGTTTTTATAGTTTTGATGGATGACAGTGGTAATGGATAGATTATTTGGTTGGTTAATCAATTGAAGAATTGATGGCGTTGTATCATAGTTTATATATCTGGGCAACTAGGTGCTCAGTAAACCTTTAGTAAAACTTCTAATCTCTAAACCTGAGACTATAAACCAGAAAGAAGAGGAAGAGGACGGGAAAAGAAAAGGGAGAACAAGGAGATGAAAAGAGGAAGAAGAAAGAAAAGAGAGGGGATGGGAGTGCGACTAGTTGAAAAAGAAAGAAGAATGAGAAGTACAAAGGGGGAGACGGAGAGGGATTGAGAAGAAAGAATTTGTGAGTTTGGGGTTTTTCTCAAAGGCTGCGATTGGGTATTTCTAGATTGGAGGAGAGTGAAGCTATAGAAGTGTGTGAGTTTCGATTGAGTGTTAGAAGGAGAAGAAGGATGAACGAATAGGGATGAGAGTATGATTTTTCTGCTCTTGAAACTGAATTGTGGGAAGGCAAAGGGAGGAAGTTTTCAGAAATGAAGGGTTTCCATTCGGGTTGTTTAGCATCTAAGGTTGTCTTGCTTTATGTTCTTTTAGTTTCGGTTTTAGAAGAGTGTGGGTGACGGGTAATGGAGAGTAGGTTTTCTTGTTTTGGTTGACTCTTGTAAAATAAAAGTACTTTTGTTTGTAAGTAGCACTTGGAATCCTTGATAGGAGCATAAATACGATAAATATAATGTGAAACATTTATACTTTTCTTAGCTATTTCCTTTAAAAAGTCAGTTTTAACTTTGTTTTCTTTTTAGGTAGTTCGTGAAGTAGTTCAAGAGAAATAAGAGCTTAAAGGGAGCAATGGAGTCATGGATCGTGAATTACTGATGCGGAGGATCAACATTGATCAACCATTTGGCCAGAAATTACAACGAAAGTCCACGGAAAAAGTTGTGCAAAACAGTTGCTGCAAAGCAGAAAACTGCAGTTTTATAATCAGCTTTCTGGGAACGATTTTGAGGAGCAATTCTTGCATTCTTCCAGATGCACCTTTTCATAAAGGGCCAGCTAGCCTTGAATAAATGATGTTATACTTCAACAAGAGCCAAAGAAATGGTCATATGTGTCAACGAGGCAGTAGGAAACTAAGTGCAAATTAGGCTTCCCGACAAGGCAGAAACTGTCGGCTTTTCACTAAGCTTTTTGGGAGATCTTTTCCGGCGATTTTATTGGAGTTTTTTTCAGAAGGTTGTTGATCAATATAGAATATGGTATGTCATAGAACACATGGGAGTCAAGAACCATCCAGAAACTTGTCAAGACAAAGTTGTTCCTTGTCCAAGAAGGAAGCTTCAGAGACAGAAATTGAATCCTAGTCAAAACAGGGCATTTTGGCCGAGATTCTTCTTTGGACGGATTTCCAAGGCATTTTTGGAAGGTTATTGCTGCTGTAAATATGAAGGAGAGTCCTAGAATGATTCCTCAAGATTTTGGGAAGATTATTAAGGCTTGAAAATCATTTAATTATGCACCAAGTAGAGTAATCCTCAAGCAACTAGGGGAGGTTTTCGAAGCAAAATTGGAAAAGGAAACTTGGGCTATGTATTCTATATATATATATAGGCTCTGAACACGTTGAAGAAAACCACCCTACAACGCCATCTTCTGCTCCCAAACCCTAGTACACAAAGTCTAAAATTCCCAAGTCTTCAAGAGCAAAAACCGTGCACATCACCATCCATCCTCCATCAAGCTTCTGCCGTGAACCATCTTGAAGAAGTGCCTGCATCCAAGGCTGCCTAAAAGTGAATTCGTTGCTCTCATACTCTCCCTTTTACGGTTTTTATCATCTTGTAATCTAATACTCTTGTTTTTAATTGTTGAATTTAAGACAATGTGTGGCTAGTTTCTTTTTGTTAGGGGCGAGGTTTGAAGCCCCAATTATGTAGAACATATGTTTGTTTAAATCTAGTTTCTTGATCTTTGGTGTGGATTGGTTGTTTATCTCTGATTGATTGAAAACTTTTACATGTGTTTGTTTTATGGTGGGTTCTTTGGGTCGACACTTAGGATATATGCATGTAATTGGAGCTAGGATTTAGAAAATAATTCACGTAATCGTCTTGTTTTCTAATCCACAAGTATGCAAGGCTTTGGACGAAAGCTTATGTTTAAACAACTAGAAGAGCATTCTAGGTAGGCGTTCCACACTAGACTACAACTCTATAACCAATCGTTTCCATGAGATCTTAATGCTTCAAATGTGTTGACACTATATGTGTTGTTGATAGGATAGCGTTCTATACCTTGATTGCATGTTTGATAGGCTTAGCTACTATGCGTTCACGTAGACTAAGTAATTAGGGAAACATTAATAAGGGACATGATCTGCTCCGACTTGTTTCTTGGTTGGTTTCTGTTCACGCCTTAGTAATTGAAACTAGGTTAACTTAACATTGTTCAAAAATAATTGGTGGTGGATTTCCGAGTCTCTAATGTCTTCTCCATATTGTTTTTCAAACTCTAAATTCGTTTTTGATTTCTTATTTTTCTTTTATTTTCGTTGAACCTAAAAACCCCAAAATATTGTTCTTGCTTAGGATTGCAGAGCACCTTTCTATCCCCTTCTGTTTCCTGCCATATTTTTCTCTCTTTTCTAGTATTTGACTTTTTTGTTTTGTTATTTGTTTTGTGCTTTAGTTAGTTTAGTTTTGTTTTCTTTTGTGTGAATTATAAAGTTACCCTCAATCCCCGACTAGAACGATCCCTACTTATTTTATACTGACAATTGACATTCTTGCAGGGTTAAGTTGAGCACTTGTTTTTAGGGTATCAATCCTTTTGGGATCTAATTGCTAAATTAGTTCTGCTGTGAACATATTCTGCAAATTCTCTTCTTGCTTTTTTTTGTATTGGAATTTTAAATTCAGCTGGCAAAAAAAAAAAAAAAATCGTTTATAGGAGTAACATTGTGGTTGCTTGTTCAATGGTGTATTGATTCTGGATGTATTCAAATGCTTTTCGCTGCAGGAGATTAACCATGCTGGAGATGGTGGGTTGTGGGCTGAGCTTGTAAGCAACAAAGGTACTTCTCAACTCTCAAAACTCCAGATAATGCAAAGTGAAAAAGAATTTTTATTATAGAAAGCTCCTAAGCATGGATCTGTGTCTATGAAAAGAGTGGGATCTCATGTGGACCAACTCCTTACATGCTCATTGAATATTGTTAAACTTAAGAGTTTGGGTTTTGCCATCAGATAACCGTTCCGTATCAACTTAGAGATGACTGTGCTTCAATTAGTATAGAAGCTGTAACTTCAATGGTTGTGCTTTTGTGCAAGGATGTGTGTGTTCATAGCTATTTGAGTATCTTTCTACTGTCTCAAGTGTGTGTTCCATTGATCATTGCTCTCCTAAAAAGTCAAATGTATATATGTAATAAATTAACATGATTCTAATTGTATAAAGTTGTTGACTCCAGTTAGGGTGATTAGCTTTTCTGCACAAAGTGACTTGCACACAGAACCTTGGCCATTGACTCATGTTTGGTGGTTATTGTGTGCCATTTCAATTAGCTTGTTTAGGACGAAGTGGTGTTAGCTCAGTGGTTCGAGCACCCACTACCTATGTACGAAGTCATAGGTTCGAGTCACCATGGGGGCAGGAGTGAAACCCTTTGATCCTCTTTAGAAAAAAAGAAAAAAAAATTAGCTTGTTTAGTGACTTAGAGTTAACGCCTCATCCTATTCTATTAGAAAAGGTTGTAAGATCAATAAAGATAATTTTTAATGAAGTTTAGTGTGGTATAACTAAGGCATTTGTGCCAGGGTTCTCTTCTATCATATTCCTGTTCATTTGTTCACATACCCCTTGAATGTTTTCGCAGTTAGACCCTTTTTTTCCTTTTCTTTCTTTCTTTCTTTCTATAATGCTACTTCTTTCTCAATCTGATATGTGAACCTCAAAATTTCTTAACACTTTAGATTTATTATTTGTTACTTAATTAAATCTCAACATTGCTGCTAGGATATTCAAGGACAATAGGATCGTGTGGCATAGCTAGTTTGAAATAGTTTTCTCAACACAAGTAGTAAGTTCCAGAAACCCCCCCCCCCCCCCCCCCCCCCCCCCCCCCCCCC
>BDJD01001957.1:148398-159916 GCA_002564525.1 Rosa multiflora
TCAGATACTATATGTAATTAATTCCACAATGAATAGTTTGCTTAATAAAGAAATTGCTTTCGAATTTTATGCACTTCCATAACTCGTAAGTAGTTGTTGTTTGAATTTTAGATTTTGCTTGCCTACAAATTACATGAATATATGATGCTGGATAGAGGTTGGGTGCATCTTCACAGGTAAAAACAATTGTACTTGGCTGATATAGAATCTGAAAACTCTGATTATAGAACAACATTATTTTCTTCTTTTCTTTTTCTGTTATGTTTGATCATAGAGCTGATCCAGAGTACAAGAAAGGGGCATGGAATTTTGTGAAAATGGTCACAAGGAACTTGGGAAACCCATGTCCTTGCATAGATTGTCGCAATGTAGATCATCAGCATGGCAGTATTGTTGTTGAACATTTGGTTACAAGGGGAATGAAGGCCAAGTACAAACAAAGAAAAGATTGGTATGAGCATGGGGAGCAGATAATTAATGGTCATAAAAATGAGGAAGTGGTCAATGATGAGATATATGAGTTATTTAGAGCTGCCCAATTTTTGGATCAAGACTATATCAAGCCTACTGAGTTTGTTAATGAAGATTGTGTTGAGCCCACTGAAGACATACATGATGATGATTTCATAGCAAAACTAGAAGATGCAGAAACTCCTTTGTACCCTAATTGTTCAAACTACAACAAGCTATCAGCCTTTGTAGCTTTATATCGACTTAAAACTCAGAGTGGGTGGTCTAATAAGAATTTTAATGAGCTTCTTGAGACATTGCCGGACATGCTCCCAAAGGACAATGTACTTCAGAAGTCAATGTACTTGGTGAAAAATTTTCTAAAGACATTTGAGATGGGCTATGAAAAAATTCATGCTTGTGAGACTGATTGCTATCTATTTAGAAAAGAGTACAAGGACTTGGACAATTGTCCCAAATGTGGTGCCTCAAGATGGAAAAAAAACAAGCGGACCAATGAGATTAAAAGAGGTTTTCCGGTTAAAGTTTTAAGATACTTTCCTATCATTCCAAGACTCAAAAGGATGTTCAGGTCTGAGAAAATGGCTGAAGATTTAAGGTGGCATTTCGATAATAAAAGTAATTATGGGAAAATGCGTCATGTTGTTGATTTGGTGACATGGGACTTGGTTAATGATAAATGGGAATCATTTTCAGCTGATCCACGCAATCTTAGACTTGGGCTTTCTACTGATGGTTTCAATCCCTTCTCCATGTTAAGTTCCAAATATAGTTGTTGGCCGGTGATGTTGGTTACATATAACTTACCTCCTGCATTATGCATGAAGAAAGAGAATATTATGCTAACACTATTGATTCCGGGTCAAAGCAACCTGGAAACGACATAGACAGTTATCTACAACCACTTATAGAAGACTTGGAACACTAGTGGCACAATGGAGTGGTGACTTATGATGCTTTTAGTAGAACAACATTCAATCTCAAAGCAATTTTGCTATGGACTATAAGTGATTTTCCAGCGTATGGAAACCTTGCTGGATGTTGCACAAAGGGAAAAATGGCATGTCCTCTTTGCGGAAAGAATACACATCATAGATGGTTAACTCATAGTAGAAAATTTGCATACATGGGCCATAGGAAATTTCTGTCACCTGCACATTCATATCAGGGAAAAAAAGACCTGGTTTGACAACAATGTGGAACATGGAAGGAAGCCAAGAATCTTGACAGGTCGGAATATTTCAGTTGCTCTTAGAAATTTTCCAAATGATTTTGGAAAAGGTAGTAACAAAAAAAGAAAAAGGAATGACAATGCTGATCCATATTCTGATGGTGAAGACAATGATGATGTTAATGATGACTATGATGATCAAGAGGAGCTATCAAGGTGGAAGAAAAGGTCCATCTTTTTTAATTTACCATATTGGGAGGTTAGTGTTTGCGTCTTAAATGCATTTTTTTTTTCTGAATTAATTGCAGAGTGTCAAATAATAATTACTAACAATAAACTTCATGCTTTTGTAGGAACTTCCATTATGTCATAACTTAGACGTAATGCATGTAGAGCAAAAAGTCTGTGAAAGCATAATAGGCACAATGTTGCATTGTGGTAAGTCAAAAGATGGACTTATGCTCGCAAGGATTTACGAGATATGCAAATTCGGAAGGATCTACATCCTCAACCTTGTGGAAGCAGAACATACCTTCCTCCAGCTCTATGGACATTCTCAAGGTCAGAAAAAAAAAAAAGAGATTCTGCAAGAGATTGTATGACTTCAAGGGACCTAATGGTTATTGCTCAAACATTGGGAAGTGTGTATGTTTGGAGGAATGTAAAGTTATTGGCCTCAAGTCCCATGATTATCATGTTCTAATGCAACAACTGCTTCCTGTTGCTTTAAGAGGATTGCTTCCGAAATGGCCTAGAAAAGCAATACTTCGGTTATGTGCTTTCTTCAACAAGCTATGTCAGCGTGTTATAGATAGAGAAAAAATAGCAATCTTGGAGGAAGAGATCATTGAAACTTTGTGCATGCTTGAAAGGTTCTTTCCACCTTCTTTTTTTGATATTATGGTGCACTTAATGGTTCATCTTGGAAGAGAAGCCCGACTATATGGTCTTGTTCATTTTCGTTGGATGTAATCCCTTTGAGAGGAACGAAATATTTCCTTAAAAAAAAAAAATCTGAATAGTTTGTAGTTGATGCAATACCAATACTACTGTTGTATTGTTTATTTTCAGATATATGAAAACACTAAAAGACTACGTCCGGAACCCTGCAAGACTAGAAGGGTGTATTGCTGAATCATATCTTGCAGAAGAGTGCATGAGGTTTTGTAGTGAGTTTCTGAAGAAGAAAAAAATACATGTGGAGGAAAAACAAGTTCGCAATGATGATTTTGGCAATGAAGTGATTCTCGAAGGTCATCCAATTTCTGGAGCCACATCGATCACATTAAGTGATGGAGAGAAGAAAATTGCACATCTTGCTGTGTTAATGAATACAGTTGTGGTGGATCCATATTAGAGTAAGTAAAATTACATTTTATATTATTCCAGTGTTTCAATATGTTTAGATATCAATTGGAAGCACTTATTTAGTTTTCTACTACTAGCATACACTTGGAGCAGTTACAAGAGTCAAACGAACGCCTTAGAAATGATGCAACCTTACTTTAGAATAGACATACTGAAAAATTTACAGAATGGATAAAAAAGAAGATTAGGTGAACTGTTCCCTGCCTTATTTTTATTAATTTTCATTTTCTAGTAGCTCTACTTAATTAAAATAATTCATATAACTTTTTACACTATAAATAGGTCCCTATTGATTCAAATAATCACTCGGAGACATTGAAATGGATTGCATATGGTCCACGGAGTAGTGCGTTGTCTTTTACTGGGTATATTGTGAACGGGCAGCGGTTTCACACAAAAAATATTGACAGAGAAACGCAAAACAGTGGGGTGACTTATGATGCAACTAGCATGTGTAGGACAAGCGCAAAAGATAATGCACAAGTGACTGATTTGGTTACTTACTATGAAACGTTGACAGATATAATATTAATAGACTATCACGTATTCTATGTTCCAGTCTTTAGGTGTGAATGGGCAAATAAAGGTAATGGTGTTAAGGTTGAAGATGGATTTACCCTTGTGAACCTTCACCAAAGTCAAGTATCATTTGCGAGAGATCCATACGTCCTAGCATCTCAAGCAAAACAAGTCTTTTATTCAAGAGAAGATGATTCCTCTAATTGGCATGTTGTATTGAAGGCACCACCAAGAGGTTACCATGAGCTAGAGGTCGACGATGAAAATGCAGATGTCGCCTCAATGCCACCAGAAATTGACATGGATATTGACGAGTCAAGTGATGAAATTAGATATGTCAGGGAGGATTGTGAAGGCATATTTGTGTAAAGGCATAGTAGTGACAAAGTTAGTCATGATCTAGGTTATTTTTTAGTTCAAGAGTGATTGATTTAGCTTGCATTTTGGCTGAATTTAGTAGTGACAAAGTTAGTAACATGTGTCATGAATTTACTGTGCTTTTAGTATAGAACTTACTATGCTTGTCTCTTCAATATATTATATGCCTAATTTTAAGTTAATGAATATATACTTACAGCTATTTTTTTTTTTTTTTGAATAGGTGAATAACAATGGCTGGTGATGCAAGGATGAGAAGTTCTCACAAGAGGAAACATGCTCGGAAGCCACACAAGCATCAAAGGTTTCTCATGTAGGGGATAAGAATATACAAGTTAGTCCAGAACTATGTCAAGATACATTAAAACCATGTGATGACAGTCCAGAACCTAACATCCAACACCACTCACCTTCCACAAAAGAAGTGGTACAAGAAGATGCACCACCGTCACAAGATTCAGCTGCAAACCCGAGAGGACTTAAGAAAACTCGGGGTCCAACGAAAATGAAAGATATTGCTGTGGAGCCTGGAAGTCGAATTCATGTTGAATTTACTGATAAAGGTGAACCATGTGGTGAGGGTTCAGTTAGTTTGTCTTCTTATTTAGGCCCACTTGTACGAGAACACGTACCTGTAACACTCCACGATTGGAGGAAGCTTGGTGATGACATAAAAGTTGTTTTGTGGAAATCAATTCAGGTATTATGTTCCATTACTCTAGCCTCACTCTGACATACAAGTTATTCATACTAGCATTTTATAATTTTGTTATATTGCTGCATTACTTTGCTAATGCTTTCTAAAATATTAGGTCGGTGATCTCAATTATAAATGACAAGTTTGGCTATTTCATACAAATTACCTCTAGCTTTCTTTATTTTTTTATATTAAAATGTCTTCTGGCTAATTGTATATAATCTTCAAGCAAGATTTGACTTGGAGGAGGAATGGCAGAAGGCTGTCGTATTTAAATCGATGGGATGTATATGGAGGGCCTCAAAGTCAAGGTTAGTGAGCCAAATACAGGAGGCCAAAAACAAAGGAGAAAGACTTCGACTCCAACCTAAGAACATTCAAAGTAGAGTAGAGTGGAAAAGGTTCATCCGTGCAAAAACTAGTCCAACATTTAAGGTACAATATTTAAAAAGTCCTACAGCAGCTATTTCCTTGTGAAAGATTGTACAGTTATAATCATGCTAAAATAAAATGATGGCTGTTAGTGATAAGTATAAGGCAATTAGGCGCAAGCAAATCCCACACACACGTAGCCGAAAAGGAATGGCTCGATTGGCAGAAGATATGGTGATACATATATTTCATACTCATATGCATTTTTATGTTGCAGTTGACATATTTTAGAGCTCCAATGACTAATCTCTCATAACCTGAAATAAATTTATTTTCTTTCTTATAGAAAAGGAATAGTGCCAACCCTTCTTCTGTATCTAGAGTTAAAGTTTGGATCAGATCATGTACCAGAAAGGATGGTAAACTAGTAAACACTGAAGTTTCTGAAACTATAGTAAGGGCATGCATTATGTATCTAGAGTTTTGTGTAAATTTATATAACCTATTAAATGTTTTGGGTTTCTAACAATTGATATTATTTATATGTTCAATTATTTAGGAGAGGGTGAATGTAGTTGAAAGTGATTTGCCATCATCCTTAACAACTAATGTGAGAGAAGATGCTCTGTCGTCTTAGGACACGATAAACCTGGACGACTAAGAGGAATGACCATTAGCAAATTGGCATTCTTTCAGACTAAGGACAAGCATGTGGCTAAGATGCAAGAGCAAAAAATTAACATGCAAGATAGGATAAATCATTTGGAGAACTTGGTCAATAAATTAGTGAAAAATAAGGTAAGTTTTGTTTATGTTATGATCAGTGAAAAGGAAAAATTCCAGCTATTGCTTGAAACTTTTTATTAATTGTAACCAAACTTGTTCTGTTGTTAGATTCAACAAAGTGAGGAAGAGGAGAAAACATCTCCAATGGTAGAGTTATTTTCGTTGCATCTTTGAACTAAATGTGGCATTAAATATTCAACAAAACTTATATCGATTATAGTGTTTGTCATTCCTAAATTGCAGAGCGTCAACACCAACTCATTGAATAAGTGCAAGCTACTAGCAAATTGGAGTGGAACATAGGACATTGTTACTGAAGGTCGTTGGGTTTCAAGTGATCCAGAAGAGTCTGTCAATGAAATTCCCTTGGGACCTAATGCAATGAAAGTCTTGGTTGATATCTCAAATAAACTAGATGCTTTTCTTTGGAGGCCTACATCTAATATGTTTTGTTTTCAACATGCTCAAGGTAAAACAATAGCATGGCCTACTGACAGAGTTATTTTTCAAATGGATCAGCAGTCTGAGGAACAAGACAATTTATCTATGCCTTTGGTAAAATATTCATATCCTCTTATTTTTTTCTTAAGTTGTTGTATCCTTTATTATATAACTAGTATGTCGTGACTCTTGTATGTTCATTGTTGATAGAGTTCGTACAACAACTCAAGGAACAAGTGCAAATTATTTGATTGGACTAGAAAAGATGAAATAGTTGCAGAATGACGTTGGCATTCAAGTGATCCAAAAGCATTGGTAAATGGTATTCCTCTTGGACCTAATGCCATGATAGTTTGGGTAGATATTCCAAAGAATCATGAAGCCTTTTTATGGAGGCCTACAATTGATATGACATGCATTGAAGATGCTGTGAATTCTGCTATAGCATGGCCTGCTAACAAAGTTGTTTTGGAAAAGATATCAGAAAGTCAAGATGGTGAAAATGCATCCTCTCCTTCGGTAATAATATTTTTTTTTTCCGTATATTGTTAATTATCATTGCTGAACATATGTGTGTGGATCTTGTCCTCAACTCAATATATTTTCTCTTGATAAACTTGGTAGAGTGTCAACTCCAAATCAAAGAAAAGGTGGAAGTTGTTGGATGTTAGTGGATCGGGAGAAATAGTTGCTAAAGGACGCTGGTCCTCAAGTGATCCAGATCAGGTTGTTCATTTTGTTCCCTTGGGGCCTAATGCTATGAGAGTTTGGGTAGATACACCGAAAGTCCCAACTGCATCCCTTTGGAGGCCATCATCTAAGCTGTAAATTATTGAAGATGCTATTGGTACTACAATAGCATGGCCAGCAGACAAAGTGGTTTTCTTTTAGAGCTCCAGTATGCATTTAAACTCTTATGTTTATATTTCTTCCCAAATAATTTGTTAACATTGACAAAATTTCTCTAGCTAGTTGGTTCTCAGTAAGTTGTTATAGGAAACTAAGTTAATGAAGAATGACTACTTGTTTGATTGCCTTTGCTTTTTATTTCTTATTTTGTGACAGTTCAGAGATGCTAAGAGAGCTATATATGAAGGTTAGAAGCTACTAATGGACTGATGTGGTCATGAATGATAGGAGTTGAGCACAAGTACTTTTTGATTGAGACATTGTAGTACTTGTTTATCCTTTCCTTGGATTAATTATGCAAACTAATCGACTGCCAGCTTTTGAGACAATTTTATTTAATTGTATTTGAAATTCATGTATGAAGTTTGAGTATTGATGAGACGATTGGCATTTATTTTTGTATCATCTTCATGCTTTATATGAAATTTTGTACCAGCTAGCGATAAATTAATGTCTAGAAAAGGTTAGAAGCTACTAATGAACTGATGTGGTCATGAATGATAGGAGTTGCGCACAAGTACTTTTTGATTGAGACATTGTAGTACTTGTTTATCTTTTCCTTGGATTAATTATGCAAACTGATCGACTGCTAGCTTTTGAGATAATTTTATTGAATTGTACTTGAAATTCATGTATGAAGTTTTAGTATTGATGAGACGATTGACATTTATTTTTGTATCATCTTCATGCTTTATATGAAATTTTGTACTAGCTAGCGATAAAATTAATGTCTAGGCAATGACAACGTTTCTTAAATGCTATGAAACAGGATATGTAAATGTGTTATGAATTTTCATTTGATAGCACTAGATGAGTGCTACAGAAAACTGAACAATAGCGTTTACTATCACCAGAAGAGGTCAATTTATAGCCCTTGAGAAATGCTATGGAAACCAAGACAATAGCATTTGTTAAATGCTATGATAGGTCAAACTACAGCGCTTAGAAAATGCTATTATTAACTCGACAGTAGCATTTTTCAAACTGTACTAGAGGTCAAGCAATAGTGCTTCAAAAACGCTATCAGTATAAGACGTATTATAGCGTTTACGAAAATGCTATGACTGACCCTGGACCTATTATAGCTCGGGCAGACATAGCGTTTACTAAAACGCTATTGAATCCTACCATAGCGTTTTTCGAACACTATAGATGAAAATCTATGGTGTAGTGATTCATCAAATTCAAAGAAATTGAAAATGAAATAGATACAAAACTAACCCTAAATCCAATTGCCAAGCAGCCAGCAATCAAGGATTGAGGCTTCGATTTCAAACACGGATGAGAGGTAAGGTGATGCCAATCAGAGAGAGAGATTGTGCGTCTATGATGAGAAGCTGCGTCTGTGTGTGATCAATTAAATAGAAGGTTTCATGGCTATCGTGTAGTGCATCTGGTTTTGTATAATTTCTTCAAGGAAGGAAGGATGAGAATTGATATTTTGAAAGAATCATTAATCTACAGTGATCTCCACTACAGTGAATACCGCGGCTTTTGCTTCTAAAAGTAAGGGATGCCTGACTTCCGCTTTTGCTTTTAAGCAAAGCCGGTCATTTTATGCTTTACCACACACCTGATGGTGCTTTTCTTATAAGCACAGGAGCATTAAAGCTCCCCTAAATGCACCCTTAGAGTGTGAGTTAACAGAGTTAGTGTGTTAAATTAGCAGAGACAGGTGGCAAAATATTATTTGATGGACAGAATTGGGATAGGGGACAAATGATTTCCTTCCATAAAATACAAAAATAATTGCTTTTTATTTTTTTTGATTTTTGTTATCACTTATCAGCATCAACAAACAGATTCTTAGGCCTCACATGATCCTACTTTATATATATATATATATATATATATATATTTTCTTTTCTACTCAATGTTTCGTGTGCATCGACATGTTCAGCTCGATTACTTTGTGGTATTTTCTTTCATAAATAATGCGGGTGCATATGGGGCAACATCAACTGCATTATAGAAAAGTACTCAAGATAGCAGCAGTCTCTTTCTCATTCTAGGGTTAGGGTTTCGGCTTTCTGTGCAATTTTCAACTGCTCCACCATAAGTTCTGTTGATGCCATGGCTGCTCATCTCGCGTCCTCTCTTGCAATCGCTGAGGGGACCGTCACAAAGCAAAAGTTTGATGCAATCAGATATTTTCATGGTTGGAAAACTTCTCACGGCATGGGATTTTAAGGTTAGATCATATTTGGGCATGTTTTGTTTTGCTTAAAGGGTGAATGGTATGTTGCAGATGGAGGAAGCAGAGGGCCAATGTGTGCTCTTTACCTTCTCAGACCCGGCGAACTGGATCAGGACTTGGAATGGGGCGCCATGGGGTTTCAACAGAGCCTTTATGGCACTGGCAGAGTATAATGAAGTGGTCCCTGTAGAGATGATGCCGCTGTGAAGCCATCGTATTGGAGCACGTTGCAGAGTATCCCTCATGCGTTCGGTATGAGAGAATCATGATAGTGATCGGATTTACTCTTGGAGACTTTCCAAGAGATTGACAAGCCCGGCAAGAAGATGGGTAAGTATCATATTCGGGTTGAAATTCTGTTATCTCAATCTCTGTCATTTCAGCGGGGGTATTGGGTAGAAGACACAGTGGAATTTCTATGCAAGTTCCGCTATGATAAACTATTTGGTCGTTGTGGGGTTTGTGGTTTTATTACCGAGGTCGGGTTGCCATGTTCAGGGCCTGCTTTGGATGAAGATGATGCGACGGTGGAGCACACGGTGTTAGGTGAACTAGCAGCGATGCAGGTGGGGGCGGGTCTACAGCTAACTCAGGCTTCGAATAAGCGATATTTTTAAAAATTCAGCAAGTTAAGGTGTCAAATTGGTCACAATTCATATTTAATTTTTCCTTGTATATAAAGACAAACGATATGAAAAAAGTTTAATGAAAAACATCTTCTTCTTTTTTTTAATAGAACAAAACGGGATGTTGTTGTTTGAGGATAAATGAATATGTGTCTGACCCAAATTCTGATTACTAAACAAGTTGTAATATGGTAGCATCTTCTAGATATCCTAATCGTTATTTGATTAGCTTTCCTTATATGATTCAGATTTTGTACTTGTAATTCTCTATATAAAGAGGCATCCAGCTATTATAAATGAATACACATAATCATTATCCTGAATCTCTGCAATACATTATCAGCATGAAGCCCTAACCTTGGATCAAAAGTTAAAACCCTAGAAAAGACAAGAAAAATCCCAAAACCCTAGTTGCGAGCTTCAAACGAGCCAGCAGACAGGCCAATAGTTACCATCTTTGGGCCAACCTCCAGTCAGTGTCCGTCCAGCACCGACCAGCCAACGGCTACAAGCCCTCCACCATACTGCAAAAAAAGTCATTTTTTTGCGACGTTAAGAAAGCGTCGTAAAAGGTTATTTGCGATGGACTTGCGACGGGAAAGGAAATGTCGTTAAAAAACACGTTGTAAATAATCGAGCACTTTTTGCGACATGTGACTCGCGTCGGTAATAATTATTTGCGATGGATGACATTGTGTCGGAAAAAATTCCGTCAAATTTACTTTTCTTTTTTTTTTGACACCTTTTTGCTACGTGATAGTCCGTCGCAAAATATATATGCGACATGTTTTTGCCACACTACAGTGCATTGCAAAAGATTATTTGCGACGCTTTTTTGCCATGCAAAGGTCTATCGCAAAAGATATATGCGACGCCCATATAAATGTCGTTAAAAATTTAATTTTTTTGCAACGACTTTTTGTGACGATGTTTTCATGTCGCAATTAGTTTTGGCGATACTTATTTCCAACACATGTAAATGTCGTAAATACTATTTGCAATTTTAATTGATTTTTTATAACCAAAATAAACTTTAGGATTCACCACAGTTGAAATGATACGAAAGAGTAATATATATAATAATTGTATAACAAATATCTTGAGTCATACAAATAAAATGTTGGTGTGAATACAATAGTAGTCAAAATACTAAACAAAATGATCTAGTTTAGAGTAGCATGCTAATTGTAAAATTTATTAACATCCTGTACTTCCAGCATCAACACCTAGATATTTCTCCAACTTGGAAAAAAGAGAAGAAAACCCATCAATATACTCAGCCAAATAATCAAATTATTTTTGTTATAATGATAAATTCAGTTATTTCCAACCTTATAGTTTATCATGATATTTGTAGACAAAGATAATTGTCGCTGCCCTTCCAAATTCAATTGACGATATCCATCAATATCTATATTATGCCTAAGTTGTTGTGGACTTGAGGAATAATGAATCTATGAAAGTCAACAAAGCTATACTTTAAGTAAAAATAAATAAATAATAGAAGCTATACCCTAGGTATTTGGAAGAAGATAAACAAAAATAATAATAATAATAATAATAATAACACAACAAGCTCATTA
>BDJD01001959.1:5151-47140 GCA_002564525.1 Rosa multiflora
AGTTTTGGTTCGTCCATTAATTTGGTATCTTAATGTTTATTAATTTGAAAGAAAACTTTTAGAAGTGATCTACTCATGCATACATAAATATCAAACAACTGATATGTGATAATGTAATCGAAAAGTAGATCTCCCAAACTTTTGATTAGAAAGTCTTTATAAGTTCTCATTTTAGTGATCTCAATAGAAACTCTCCCCTATATTGTACACTCTTTTAGAATTCTACCTCAACAGAGAAAAAAAAACTATGGATACAATAAATAGAAAAAACAAACAACTGAAGAACTATAATACACATTTAGTCAATCACTATTTTTCGGAGCGTTAATAACATAATTATTATATTTGAAAGGAACAAACTTTTTACCTAACCTAATCCCTCAACGAGGTGTATCTTGACCTTTTAGGATTCAGTTGTATTAAAAGAGGTTATATTTAGCCTTTATTTGTTTATTTTCTTTACTAACTAAGATCCAAACCCTAGGTGCCGCTCTGACGCCAAAACTCTAGCAATATGAGTTTTGCTTCTTGAGCACTCTTACCATGGCAACGATCGAAGATGTTGCAGCGAGTTTCGCATCGTCGCTCGCCTCCTAGGCGATGATGTGGTGGATATCTCCAAGATGCCGGAAGCAGATACCAGGCGAGGCTCTCAAGCATACCTCCTAGCTCGACCCCTCACGCCAAAGCCATGCATAACACCAAATCTGCAGCCCTATTTCAAGGGGATTTGAGTTTTCAACGCTGCTTTCAAGGTTTAAGAAAGAGCGCAAAAGCGCTTTGTGGTATCTTTTGATCTACGCAAGGACATGAACAAGGTACTGGGAGGCGGTCCTTGGTATTTTCAGCGGGCACCAATCATTATCCATGAATATGATGGCTTCAAATCCCCCGTTGCAATTCAAATGGATGAATTGTTCTTTTGGGTGAAGCTGCTTAATATGTAAGGCCCCGTACCTTAACATCTTTATGAAGTACGTTTTTACCGGTTTTGATCGAGGAGTTGACTTTTAATTTGTCTGTTATGTCGGAATATTCCTTGAGTACGTCGTAGGTTATAAAAATTTAGTTTGTGGACACGTAGTTTGAATCGATCGGAGTTTTTACGGGGAAGTTGTGATTTAAGTGTTTAAAGGTACTTTTCTTTATTAAAATATTGGTTTTTGATTAAAGAAAAGGGGAAATAGATAATTAAAATGAGAGAGAGAGAGAGAGAGAATCGGGACAGAGCCCGATTTCCCCAAACCCTCCTTTTTGATTAAAGAAAAGGGGAAATAGATAATTAAAAGGAGAGAGAGAGAGAGAGAGAGAGAGAGAGAGAATCGGGACAGAGCCCGATTTCCCCAAACCCTCCCCCCTTTTCTTTTTCTTCTTCTCCCCGAACCGGAACCAGATTTCCGGCCGATCCTCCGCAGCCGGACCTCGTTGGACTCGCCTCCGGCTACCGCAGCTCCCTCTCTTCATCCTCTTTCATCTCAGGTACGTGATTTTAGCTGGGTAACTTCGATTTGAATGAATTTGGGGGAAGATTGCCGATCGGGTTTGAGAACCTCTGGCTGGGTTTTCGATTTCTGGCGGTCTCCGGCCGGAAATCCTTGTGATTTTGGTTCTCTGTGAAGGGTTGAGCACTTTTCCAACCTCCTTGTAACTTGATTTGGTCGGAGGAAGTGGTAGGGATGATGAACAGTGCTGTGGTTTTTCCGATTGTGGGTTGAATTTTCGACCCCTTCTGCCTAGTTTTAGCTAGTATTGCAGGTTTGAAGTTTGTTGGGTTTGCTGTGGTGAGGTGTTTAGGCTAGTTAGGTTGGCCGGAGATGGAGTTTGGTGTGATGGCGCATGAAACCACGCGCCGCCACTGGTAGTGGCATGTTGAGTTGTTTTCAGGCTAGTTAACTGCATTGTGAGGTGTTGTTGTTGTTGGAACTTTCGGTTGGCATTGTTTTAGACTTTTGATTAATTGTTTGGTTGGTTGTTTTGATGTTATAGTTCACAATCATCCGGGTTAATCCCTTGATAATTGCTATTAGGCCTAGTAAAGATTTAATCTGGCTAGTTAACTGCATTGTGGGGTGTTGTTGTTGTTGGAACTTTCCGTTGGCATTGTTTTAGACTTTTGATTAATTGTTTGGTTGGTTGTTTTGATGTTATAGTTCACAATCATCCGGGTTAATCCCTTGATAATTGCTATTAGGCCTAGTACAGATTTAATCTACTTGGTTGAGAATTTGAAGTTGATATGGAGATTGTTTTAGAAAAGGAAATTATATTATTTTGGTGGATAATTGTGTTACGGAACTAAAATTTATTGTTTGAGAAGTTACAAGTGACTTTTGAAGGCTAAAACGGAATTAGAGGATGTTGAGAATGCTAAGATTTCCGTTGTCGGATGTTAAGTATCCAAATTGGAAAGATTCGAAATTGTAGAGAAATTGTTGAGTAACGAGTTACTTAAATTTTCAAGGGAATGAGTTTTAATTCTTTAATGATTTCCTTTGTGATTTCCTTTGTGAGGTTAATTTTATTATGCCCGATTATTACAGGACGTACTGAGCCCTCGAGCGAGGAGGACACGGGCAGGCAGCAGGATTAGCTGCGGGACTTACTAGTGAGTGGACCTTTATTTTGTTTAAATAATGCATGCAGCATGGAAATAAGTTTTCAGTTGGTTTATTATTCGAGAAAATGTGGCTCTGTGGAAAGTAAATGATTAAAAAAAAAAAAAAAACAGTTGACAAGGAGGCCAGTTTTGGCGCATGCGTATCTTACCTAGTTGGCAGTCCCTTCTAGGTAATAGTCTGGTTGGCAGTCCCTTCCAGACTACAGCCCGGTTGGCAATCCCATCCGATGCGTTATTTGGTTGGCAGTCCCTTCCAGATGACATGAGGTAGTTAGTTGGCAGTCCCTTCTAGCTACCTGTGGCTAGTTAGTAGTCCCAACTAACCACCGCCTCCTATTCCGGTTGGCAGTCCCTTCCGATGGGTCATCTGGGTGGCATGTCCAGGCTCTAGAGACTTGGGAATCAGCACTTCCATTTTGTCCGTAGGTTATTGCTTAACCTACCTTGTATGATATCGGCTTAGTTAGTAGTGTTGCTCTGATAACCTTTTTTTTTAATTTGATGGATATTTTTGTTCGGATTTATGTTATTTACGGAGTTGTGTTGGGAATTTGAACTTTCCAAATGTGTATATATGCTTGGAATTTAAATAAGGTATTGTGGCTTGAGTAGAAGTTAAAGTTTTTAATCATGTCCAGGTTTGTGAACTTTTTGGGTAGCCCATATTTAAGGGAGGTTCTGCTGAATTTTCAGTAGGATTTCGCTTAACGTGGGCCCCGCAGGCTCGTATCTAGGACATTGGGGTTGATTCTTGGGTCGGGTCCTGTCATAATATACCACCGGCCTTGGAGGTTAAAAAACAAAATCATTAATGTGGCTTCAATTGCAGGACGATTTATCGAATGGGATGATAAACTATTTAAAGCAACAGGAGACGTTAGGGTTCATGTGGCGCATCATGTAGCCAAACCTTTCTTATTGACAAAAACCCTAAATCTAGCACCGGGCGTTATTGGGGAAATCTCCTTCTTTGAAAATCTGCTTGGGCATTGTAAAGAGTGTGGCTTCATCTTTCATGAGAATGGGAAATGCCAGTATGCAGGTAAAAGTGCTCAACCAAACCCTGATCCCAAGTTGAATGAAAACAAAGTGGAACTGCCTAGTTCTTTTGCAGGTTTCGCACATTGCATGGTATTCAAACGCCTATCCTGCCTCCTGTGGCATGTAATTTTTTTGGCTCTGATTCATCGTCCAAGCTGCGCAAGCCACTAGTTCTTTGTCATGCAAATCTGCAGGCATCTGAGGATGCTAATAAGCAGCTTACTTTAGTCCCCAGTTCAGAACTGTCTCCTTTAAAGCGTGGAAGGCCTAGCTCTCCTTTTGTCTCTCCAAAGAAACCCAAGACCATGCTTGGAGAGCTTGTAGTTGGAGGCAGTGGTTTACATGCACCAACAAAAAAGGTTAAGAAGCCTGCAAACTCCTTCAAGCTTTCTGCTAATTCGTTAGGGCTAGTTGAAACACCGGGTGGCATGCTGGTACCTGCAGAAGTGATTATGCCCCGATGAGGTGCCCCTGAAAACTACACTGTCAAAAAGAAAAACGGGAGGCCTCTAGGGGTCCAAAAACAAGAATCCTCCTAAGCTAAAGAAACAAGTCTCTGCAGAAGATGTGCTTTCCTATCTGCGTTCAGGAAAGTCTGGTAGCCCTAGCTTGAAGGGCAAAGAAAAGATGTAGACTTTTATGGTTTATTGCCTATTACTATGTTTGTTTTTCATAGTACATGGGCTCACTGGACTAAGTGAGCATGACTTGTTGAATGAATGATCTAGCCTATATATCACCGTGGTGTGTTAGCATCACAACTTCATGACTATCTTTACATGGTAGTGGAAGGATATGTAATAGTCATTCTGGCCGAATTAATGAAATCTCTACATTTATTTTGTAAAAAAAAAAGTATATAAAAAAAATCCTAATCCTAATTCATTTAGAAAAAAGAGAGAGGAGTATTTGTTTTTTTTTTTGAGAATAAGAATCCTTTATTGAAAATAACCAAGATTACATAATATAGGAATGACCGGTGGTGGACAAGAACTCCCCACTCTGAGAGGAGTATTTGTTACGTTTGTAGGAAAACCGAAAACTTGAATCCATAATAGTGTGTTTGGATGAGGGAACAAATGATGAAATTTAATTGAAAGTGAGGATTATTGGAATTCCCTCGTTTGACATTATCAGATTAGAAATTTTAAATTTATTTGTGGAAAAAAAAATGAAGGAATTAATCATTTAAATTCCTCACTTCAATTTCCACCAAAATAGGTGTCATTTATTAATTTATTTGCAGTACTCAATTTTCATTTTCAAAACAAGGCTTTTTTTTATATTTAATTTTTTTATTTGTTTTCAATTTTTTTAACTTATTACACATTTCAAATTCTAAATAAATACAACTAAATAATAGAAATTACAATTAATAAAATTTTAGATTGATAAAGTTAAAAAATTATGTCATTTATAAATGGGGAAATATCACCAATGGTCACTGAGTTATAACTTATTCGACACTTAACTCACTGTATTTTCAACAATATCACTTAACTCACTCAGTTTTACAGCCGTCTTTCACTTAACTCACTGTCGTTAATTTTGCCGTTAAAAACTATTAAAATTGAGGGTATATTTGTCTAAACACTAAAAAAATGCATTTCTAACTTTTTTTTAGACTTTTTTCAATATTTTAAATTTCTGAGATTTCTAATAAAAAAATAATTTTTTTAACTTAAATATAATTTGAAAAAAAAATTTGTCTTTTTTTTTTTAAGTTAGAAATGCATTTTTTTTAGTGTTTAGGCAAATATACCCTCAATTTACATTTATTAGACTTTTTTCAATATTTTAAATTTCTGAGATTTCTAATAAAAAAATAATTTTTTTAACTTAAATATAATTTGAAAAAAAATTGTCCTTTTTTTAAAAAAAAAGTTAGAAATGCATTTTTTTAGTGTTTAGACAAATATACCCTCAATTTTAATAGCTTTTAACGGCAGAATTAACGATAGTGAGTTAAGTGAAAGACGGATGTAAAACTGAGTGAGTTAAGTGATATTGTTGAAAATACAGTGAGTTAAGTGTCGAATAAGTCATAACTCAGTGACCATTGGTGATATTTTCCCTTTATAAATTCCTACCGACTTTATAATTTTCTGATCCAAAGATATCCTAAAGAACAAGGACTCCACGTCCGTGTCGGACACCGAACCTTAAGAGAGTGGGTTTGCATTTCCTCAACAGCCTTTAATCCCTTTAGACACGCCACAATCCTTCCCCTACTGGGTTTGGTTTACTTTTGACCTTTTCCTTCCCTATATAATACCCCTCACAATTATCATCTCAAACCACATCAAACCCTTCTCTTCGTCTTCTTCTTCTTCTCTCCTCCTCCTCCTCCTCCTCTCTCTCTGTAAACGGCTTCTTCTCCTCCTCCTCCTCCTCCTCCTCTCTCTCTGTAAACGGCTTCCGAAAAGCCAAATTCCTGTTGATTTTCCTCTTCTTTTCTCTTCTCTTCTCAACAGCTTGTCAGTTTTTCTGGATCTGGGCTTTGTTTGTTTCTCTGATCTAAAACATGGTTGTTGAAGTTCTCAGTCCACAAGATTGCCTCAAACACCCTTCAAGTGAAGGCCTCCTCTCGCTTCCGATGAAATACCACTCCCGAAACCCTAACCGGGCCACCCGTCCCCAGCCCGACCGCCGCAAGCCGCAGCGCAAGCCGGCCCGGCCTAACACCACCACCTCCTCCCCGGTCCAGAAGGCTCCAGTTCCCCAAGCCCTCCTCACCGGCCAGGTCAAAATCCTCAAGCGCGGCGAAGAGCTCCCAAAGCCGGAGGAGCTCCCAAAGCCGGCGCCATCATCCAAAGAGAATCGCTCACCTCAGAAACAGAACCAGAAAGTTCCAGATCTCGGATCTACAGTTCGTCTGGGTCCGAACCCGAAGAAGGTTCCCAAGCAGACCCGACTCGCTGACCCGGTTAACCCGGCTCTCGGGTTCTACGCCGGGTCGTCATCCTGTATAGCCTCCCCGCCTCCGAGCTCGCTTCCACTTCCGTCTTTCTTCGCAAAGAAGAACGCCGTGGTTTCGAACACCGATGAAGCCGCCAGCGAGTTACTGAAGCTTCTTCGGCTTAATTTATCTTAGGCCGACCCGCCAGTCGGTTTGATTATACACTTGAGCATGTGCAGCAGTTGTTCCTGGGTTTATATATTAGCTAGCTAATGATCGGGTTTCTGATTCTCGACATTTCCCCTTATTTTTTCAAAGGGAAAGTCGGTGAGCTCACAATTCGACCTAACAGCAAACGCTTTTTCTTCTTTTCTGGCTTAGATGTGCAGCAGCAGCAGTAGTGATAATGGTTCCAGTGGGTATTTTTTAGATTATGGGTGTTGAATTTTTCTGGGTAATAGGTTTGGGGTAAGTAAGTTGTTCTAGTTTTCTGGCTCTGGGTTGATAAATTTAGGTTTGGGTAATTGGGTTAAATATTTGTCTTTGTTTATTTCTTTCAATACATACATAGATTAGGCCTACACAGGTATAGGTGTTGAAAGAGCTTGTATCTTGTAGAGTTTATTGTATTGTATGTGCAAGTCTTTTATATTATTGTCAAGTTATTAATAAAATCTTCGTTCTAATTTATACTCCTGTAGACATATGTTTGTGATTTAAGTTTTGCCAGGGGAAGGTTGTGTGAAATCATTGAACTCTAATTTCTGGGTAATCGATGAGCTTTATAGTTTCTGGTGGTTGGTTGATCAATGAACTTGATGAACCTGTTAAAATCGATGAACTTGGTACTAAAATTTTCATATTGGGTGTTTGTTCATTACAGAGCTTGGTAAAGGAAAACTATAATTGCTTGAACCTTAACAAGGGACGTTATTGGCCTCGGACCCCTTGCCTCTTTGGCCACAGAACATAATTGTGTTCTATGGCAAAGGTGTGGTCTCCAACTATTGAGTGGAGCCAGAACTTCCTCCTATGGGTCAAGTTGGGGATGATTGATCTCAGAACCCTAGTTTGATGACTCGGTCAAACAAGCCGGCCATGGTTTTGTACAGGAAACTTTGACTTCAAGACCGTGAAAGACTTCAAATTTTTATTAGGTTTTCCCAATTCCTGTTTGTTTTTCTTTCATGTTTAACCTCTAACTCTATGTGCAGGATGAGAATATCTGTTGTCCTTTCAGGCCATCGACATCAAGCGAGGTTAAGTGCACCAGAAACCAGTATGACACCAGCAATTTAGTGTGATTGGTTCAAAGAAATGGTTGGTCCAGCTTATGTTGGGATTGCAGTAGGGGACAAAATCAATCACCATCTTAATGTATAAACCGAATAAATAAACTTTTAATGGCGGAGAACATGACCATGAACAATTGATTTCTACGATTCTACCCAAGAGCAGCTCCTGCAAGGATCAGATGCATTCACAAACTGTTATACTAAGCTATGGGCTTGAACAGTCGGATCCTAGTAAAGCCTACAAGGGATTTGGACTACTTCTTCAAGCACCCAAGTTCTCAACTTCTCTCATGAAACTCGTACTTTTCTGGACACCCAAGTGACCCAACCACAATTAATACTACCAGGTAGCACTTTTGTTTTCCCCTTGGCATGCGCTATACGCCTATACGAAGTAATTGGCTTTTCTAAATCGAATTCAAATTAAAAGTAAGGGGATGATTGAGATCATCTTATAAGTGTTGGGTCATTTGCACCGTAGGTGCATAGAATAATTTTCATTAAAAGTAAACAATGAAGCAAAGTCAAGATGGCAAGAGGAGCTATAGATAGTTTACTCGACCTCAAAATGGTCACCATGGGAAAAGTTGCTCATACTATTTGAAACGGGAAAAACAAGCTACCCCAAAATTTGACCTAGATAGTAAAACACTCGCAGCAGTTGGCGAATTATTGAAAATCTAACAAAGAGAACAATACATTTAAGGTAAAAAATGTTCGTTTGGAAATATCTGATAAAATTGAAATGATACAGTTTTTACCAACACATATAAATCGAGACTCAATGACAAAGTTCGTATCGCTATATTTATTATTTACTCATTGTCAAATCATAATATTTTACCAACACATATAAATCGAGACTCAATAACAAAGTTCGTATCGCTATATTTATTATTTACTCATTGTGAAATCATTATTATGAATTAATTAGAATCGAACAATCGAGATCTCCAAGACAACCGGGCTTCTCCCCTATCTTGTAAAGCTCACACACAAGTATGCAGCCCAAGTACTGGCAAATGTTTCGTCAAAGGTACCATCAACAAAAACCGTAACCTTTGGACTTTCATGAACAGAGTGAGTGAATCCAAATAGTAACGGTCCACCTCTATTTGTGTATTAATATCTCAACATTTTTATTTCCAAGGCCAAATTAATTTATGACGCCACGAAAATCCATATTAGTCTCAGTAACATGCTCCTCTTTATTAACCAAATCTCACTCCAGTTAAGGCATTAACCCACCATTGAAACTTGAAAGTTACATAAAATTCTGCAACTTGGGGTTTGCCATAAATAACTTGTTACCAGAAAGACAGAATCTACTTTATTTCAGGCTCAGCTTCTTCTTTATAGTAACAGTCCTTTTGTACTTTTTCCCCAAGCATATGTATCTTTTCCGTCGACAACCTCCCGTAGCTAACGGCAAGCTTTTCCGTGACTACGTGCTAGTAAAGTAAAAAAAAAAAATCATCCAATAAATAATTACTTTTCAATTTTCATAGCGTAGTTTAGAAAAGCAGTGAATAATTTCTCTGCCTTGAAGAAATTTTGGTACTTGACGGGTAGAAAAGTTGTATGGTTGCCTAGAGGATGACATAGGACTATTTTGGTCCTTCCCATCAAGTTCTGAATCTTGAAGATGCAAAATTTTTGTGAATATGTGTCAAAACTAATCACATTTTCATACGCTAGTCTGCCCTGCCAAAAATAAAATAAACTGAACTCTTATTCCTCCTTTTTAACACCAATTTAAACACAAATCAGGCCTAGTCTAGCATTCTTAACAGCAACCCTCATCAACAAATGTCAGAGTAGTGGTCACTCCTCATTTTCTCATTTTGTTATCTCTCGCTCTCTTTTTTCCTCTGGTGTTAACTTAGCAGCCTCCACCACTTGCCTTTTTTTTTTTTCTTTCGATTTTACACTGGCCTTTAATAGTGGTAGAGGTAGAGTAAGGTAGGATTTAGCCTGAAAATTTATGGTAATATTATATTATAATAGTTGAAAAAATTATTTAGACAAGAGGCACTTTGTCCTTACATACTTGCTTTTATTTGTGTTACTATAGCTATTTTCAGAGTTATTCATTTAATTATCTGATCAGTCAAATACATATTTAGGTAAGCTTGCTATTTCAACCATAAAATAACATGAGAATTGACATTTGAAAATGGTATCAAATCAAATTATTTGTGACATGTATATTTTCCTTTTCACTCCCCTGATTTTATCCAGTTATGAACCCTAGTAATTGTGGCATATGAAGCTCTGCCTTGCTTGTCATAAAAAAAAAAAAAAAAAACTCTGTCTTGCTATATAAGATGGGGCCTTAATTGCTGCACCATATATATTATGCTGCATCACTCACTAGTGCAGAATTAGGTCCTGCATTTTTTTGGGTTCACCTACTGCATTATACTGCGCCATGAATTTCAGTTTCCTTCTCCAACTAGATTGTATCTCATTTATGATCGATATTCATATAAGACTGCTTAACATGAAAATGTGAAATTAATTTTGCATAACATTTAAACGTTTGAAACTTCTTCAGTAAGTCGCATTATGTCGTTGAGAGTCAAAATGCAAATATATATTCCTTTCGAGTGTGAAAATTTTTTTTATTGAAATATAATTAGGCTAAGTCTTTTTTTTTTTTTTCGGTATAGAGAGGGATTGTCACCATATGACTAGCTAGTTTAAACGACAACCCACAATATTTTGTACATGTGTGATAAGTTCAACAATGCATTGCTCAAACTACCGGATACTTCTAAGAATGTCCTGACATGTTCACCTACTTTTAGCATGAGTATGTGGCGAAAAAGAAAAAGAAAAAAAAGAGAACTATTTCAATTGTTAGAATCCCATGTGTTTTAAGAGCTAGGAAATGTAAGTGCACTTCATCTTTGTAAGAGTGTATCATTCTTTTTCTAGCTAACAAAAATTAATAATAATAATTATATTAATATTATGGGAGAGTCTCTGCTTCTCTACTGTATACTACTTGATTTCATAAAAATTTTCAAATCAAAAGGTTAGATGAGTATTTGAATTTTAGCTAAAAGATTATTTAATCATGAATAATTTACCCAACAATTAATTTTAAAATTCTCACTGAGCTATCATTAGAGAGCTCCATTATAATCAATTGTTGAACGTATTCCTCTTTCATTGTGGGAAAAACATATACAAACATTATAAATATTTCATGGCCTTATAATCTAATATATATATATATATATATATATGGATACTATTAATTCAAATCATTATTTGATAATTTTCATTTCAACGGTTTGGCACAAAATGTAGATTTTAAAAACTTTAACACGTTTACTAATACACACGATAATACACCATGTACAATGATACTAAAGGCCCCCGGTACTAGTGTTCATAATTTAACATTATTATATTCTCACATAAGAGTCTATATATATTCGAACTATATGTATTCGAATAATGTCTTCTTAAGATTATGAATTACACACATTTAGTCAAAATGTCAATTAATCATAGAATTTAACGTAATGAAATTATTAAATAGCTATGACCATTTATAGAATGGTGGAAGCAAAGAACTTAGAAGAATGGACCAACAAAGTTAAGAAAAATGAACGAAAGAATTCGTGACCTAAAACATTCTTTATCTCTGTGTTATACAAGGTTTCAAATTTCGGTTTCGGTTTCGATTTCGGTACTTCAAATTTAAAGAAATTTCGGAGAAAGTTTCGATTTCGGTGGAAATTTCGGTTAAAAATAAAGAAATCACATTAATTGCATGTATAAAATGATATTTTTGAATGAAACTTTTACATAGACTAAACTAACCTATAATAAACCTATTTACAATGTAAACTCTCTAAAATTATACATAAATAATAGAATTGTGATATTTAATATGGACGAGACGACGAGTAATTAACTAAAACTATAGTAAGTTGCTAAACACTATCTATAATTCTATATGTAATTATAAATGTTCTGTATATTGATAATGTGAATGTGATTTACTTTTTTTTTTATGGCTGGAACCCAGTCGGAGGCTTGGCCATCACGCCTTTTTCACTAATAATTAGAAAAATTCAAAGTTTGTTGTGAGAAAACTGAACTCCAAGCCTACGAAAAAGTTAAAAGACATCATTATGGTCATGGTGGTCAAAAAGCCACGCACTAAAAAAATACTAGTAAAAACTAAAAAGAACAGTAAAGCCTTCAACATACCTTCTTAATTAATAATTATATGGTGGATGATACACATGATAGAAAGAGAGTTTCTGTGTTATGAAGGAGGATTGAAAAAAAAAAAAAATCAAAATTTCAGATTTTGTCAGCGAAAAGTCGAAAACTGTGAAATACGAATTTAACAGAAATTTCAGAGAAATTTCGGACAAAATTTCGGTTTGAATATTTAAATATATTTTGTGTGTGTAGATATTTCGGAAATTTAGAATTTCGCGGAAATGTACGGAAAATTTCGGAAAACTCCTGACGGAAATGATATAGCATATGAATTTCGTTTCGGTACTTCAAATTTACGGAAATTTCGACGAAAATTTCGGCAGTTTCGGAGAAACTTAAAACCTTGGTGTTATAAGCGTTCGGAATCGGGTTAACAACTTGACAGACAAGAAAGATAAGGCCGAAAATGTTGAATGGGTCATCACTTTTCCTCCCTTTGCCTGTGCTTCTAGTTAATGGGCCACGGTTCACGGGTCACGGGTCATGGCACACAGGTCGGGTATTCACAACCCACGAACGAACTTTGTCAGCGTCACACACGCCACCAGGGTGGGGCCCAGCCCATAAAAAAGGATAATAAAATATAAAAAACCGTACCAAAAAAAGAAGAAAATAAAAAAAGAGCGAAAAAGAGTCAGAGTCGCCCAGACCCACCCAGCAAAAATACCCAACGAGACCCAACGAAGAGAAGAACAAAAAAAAAAAACGAAAAACTGGAATCAACTCCACTTTCTTCACCACACATAATATAACACCACACCTCCCCTCTCCCCTCTCCCTTCATATGTATATATTTCAAAACCCACCCTCTCTCTCTCTCTCTCTCATTCTTCATCCGCCACTCTCCTTTCTCTCTCTAAAACCTCCTCCTTTTCCTTCTCTCTCTAAAGCCTCCTCCACCTCTTCTCTCTTTTTCTCTCTGAAAGGTCTCCATGATGGTGGCGAAGGACGAGTGGACGAGTGCGGCGATGACCGACGACGTCCTCGTCGTCGAGCTACTGCTGCGGCTGAAGGAGTCGCGAGCGGCGTCATCCTCGTCGTCTTCGCTTCTCCACTATCCCTTCACGGCCAAGTCCGTGATTCCGCGGTGGGGCCTCCGGCTGCCACGCAGCAAGGCGGCGGCGGCGGCGGCGGCGTCTTCCTCGAGATGCGACGCCGTTTGCCGGAGGAACAACAGTAAGAAGGACGACTCGACTAGATCTCCGGCTGCCACGCAGCAAGGCGGCGGCGGCGGCGGCGTCTTCCTCGAGATGCGACGCCGTTTGCCGGAGGAACAACAGTAAGAAGGACGACTCGACTAGATGCAGCCCCACCACGCCGCTTTCCTGGAGCGGCGGCAGCGGCGGTGGCTCACCTTCCGGCACTGCCGATGGATTCGAAGAGTCCAGCCGCCCCAGATCCAAGGTCTAGCTCTCGCTCTCTCACTCTCTCTCTCTCCGATTCTTTTGCTTTTTTGTGTGTTTGGATTTGTCGCTGGCTGATCTCTTTTCTGTGAAGGCTGTGTTTGTTTCATCGGTTGACCGAAATACCCACGGCGAGTGTTTCTATTCACGTCTAGCTCAGTGTGGTGGAGCTGCCTTCTGGACTTTTCGTGTGTCCGTCGTCGCGTCCATGAAGCATTCGTCTCTTCTGGAAGAGAAGCCGTTCTCATGCTTTTTTTTTTTATATTCTTTTTTTACCATATTTGTCCTTCATACTCTTCCGTTTTTACCATGTATTTCCGTTTTAAAAATCCCGATTTCGAAACCGACGTTTCTGTTTGCGTCTCGCGTTTCGCTGTCGTCTCTTCAGCTGCTAAATTGCCTCCTATTCACATGCTGACAAGGTCATTTTGTTTCTCTCCTAAAGATTTTTAAGATGATCTGCGGTGGTCAACCGTCGGCGGCCACCGTTCACGGTGTCGTTCATATTTTTCTCTACGACCAAAAATGGCCTACTTTTTCATTTTCCTCACGTGATACGTCAGATCGAGACACTCCCTCACGTTTTCGTCTCGCTCCTTTTGCCGGTCACCTGTCATTCTTTGTTTACCTTCCAGATTTACAAAACTACCCTCCTAAAACCCCCACCACGGGATTCGGTGGCGGCAAGGACAGTCCGGTCATTCCAATTTTCTTCCGCTGCGAAGTTTCCTTCTCTTCTGAATCCTTCTCTATTTGCGACAAACTTGCGTGCCGCGTTGAGTCAAAAGTACGGGCAGAGCGGCAGAAGCGAGGGCGTTTCGGTCATAATAGACTAGATAGGGTGTGGTGACGTGGGGCCCTATTCTCAAGGCGCGGTGGGGCCCAGCGGGTTTTGGCTTTGGGATAGGAGAGTTCGGTTTGGTGCGGCGTTTTTAGTGGGGGTTGCTGCTTTGATTGTGAATTGATGTGCGAGTAATTATCCCCTGTGGGGCGGTGTCGAGCGGTCTTAGGATAGACCTTCGTCTTTCTTTGAATAATGCCTTGTTGCACTTTCTGGAGATCCAGGAAAACCCGGTTGTTAATCGGGGCGGTCGGTTTGGTGGATTTGGTTTTTGAATGCGGATCTGATGGTTCTGAATAGTTTGGTGCGGGTGGCTATGGTGCTTGTAATATTTTTTGTTTGTTTTTAAATTTAATCATTTTTAATTTTCGAAAGGGATTTGGATTCGGTGTGAAGGTAGCTGGAGTTGTCAGCGAGCGAGAGGCAAATATTTATATGGAGCCAATGGCGCAGTGTGGTCACGTGAGTTGTGAGGAGGTCACGTGAGGTGTAAACTATGGGACTCTTTCATGTGTGGCCACGTGGAAATTCATGATGGGAGATTGGGAGAGGATGTAAAGGTTTGAATTGGTGAAGCTTTGTAGGAGAAGAGGGTTAATTGGTGTTTGAGGAAAGAGATGGACTTAAACTTCATTTTCTGATGTTTTTTTTTTTTAAAAAAAACCTTCATTTTCTGATTGTGAGGTGGAATAAAACCTTCATTTTCTGATTGTGAGGTGGAATAATTGAAAGTGTTTTCTTTTCGTGTTCATTTTCTTTCAAAGATTGCGATGTTTGTTGATTTTAGGTCTCTGCATGTTTGTGTATTAACCAAAAAAAAAAAACCTTCATTTTCTGATTGTGAGGTGGAATAAAACCTTCATTTTCTGATTGTGAGGTGGAATAATTGAGAGTGTTTTCTTTTCGTGTTCATTTTCTTTCAAAGATTGCGATGTTTGTTGATTTTAGGTCTCTGCATGTTTGTGTATTAACCCACAAGATATGTACACTGCGTTATATTTTGTTCTTTGTAAGTGTATTTGCTGAAGTTTTGGCTTTGATATTTCAGGGTACTGCTACATATGAATCCACTAGCACCACCAATGGAATCAAGAGGGCAAGGAAGAAGAAGGTAAAAGACAAATTTTCTTTACTCAAATATCGTTTTTGGCACCCACTTGATTTCACTTTCAAGATAACCTACCATTTGTACAGTGTCCACCACATTATTCTGCCTCTTGATTCGTTAAAGGAATGTAATAATTAAGTAATGGGGTTGGATAGATTGGTTTGAGTTAATTTAATACTGTCATTCTCTTACCAGTTATAGACTTCTACTTTGTTTTGATTTGGACTTGATTGTTCTTTTGCAGTCATATGATGAGCTTAAAGAAGAGGAAACTTCGTTGTTGAAAGAAAGGACCAATTTGAGAAAGGAAATAGCGACATTACAGGCTACTTTTAAAGAGCAAAGAGCCAAAAATGAGCACTTAAAGAGAGCGAAGGTGATTCTGCTGTTCTTTATATATCTTTTACTATCTATATCTTCAGGTTCAAGCCCTTTTGTCTTTCATATCTGTCAAGGTTCGTAAAAATAGAATGGAGAATATATTTGCATCCCTGAAAGTATATTCCTTTCAAAATTCAGAACTCATTTCTTGAATTCTCAGCCTGTTTTTGGCTTTTCTTTGCTGAATTTCAGTGTATTTTTGCTTTGCAGCTTGACTTGAACTTGCATTCTTCTGCCACAAATTTGATTGCGTACTTTGATGGAGCGGAGAACGCTATTGCCAGTCAACCCCATCCGAGAATAGCACCTCCTAGTTTCGGACACTTTCCTTCACATTTGCTTTCACATGCCACACCGTATGTTAATCCGTATCCTCAACTGGATTCGTGCGATGAACACAAGGCTGCTTCATCATCCGGGAACAATTCTTTCGTGCTGCCTGATCTGAACATGGTGCCTTTCGAGGAGGACTCTGGTTCGGAAATGCTATACGGGATGAGCTGAGAGGAAAGCAAGGCATGGATGGTTAGATAAAGGTGTTTCAAATGTAACATAGCACATTGCCAGGGAGCTCTTTATAAGTACTATAACTAGAGTCAGCAGCATTCAGTGGAAGTTACACAGATATAACCTGCTCTGAATCCCATTGTTTTAGAATTACCAAATGGGAAGTTGACTAGTGGATGGACATAGTTTTGTGGGCTTTGTGTTTAGTATATTAGCAATAGACTGTTAATTATGTGACACAGGTTCCTGCTTTTTTCTCTAATATTCTTTTCTTCGGGGTAAAAACCCCCTCGTTTTACTTATCCTTTCTCAGATTATTTAGATCAGAAGTTGTACCATTCTTTGTAGTTTTAAACGTTGCTGGACTCGCTATTCAGTTTTACAGTGTCATTGAATTTACTATTCACCAGATGTATCAGATGAGTTCTGGATAAGGACGCATCTATTATAGAGTTGCAGTTCCTAGTAGAAGTTCCTTTATATGGAGGTTGATGTTGAAATTTCGCTGCGGGTTTGGATTTGGTTCATTGCTAAAACCAGACCAGGTTGCAGACTTGCAGTAGTTGGGACAATCTAAGCCTGCCATAATTGAATCATTGATTGGACACGCGTCCCTTAAAAGTGGAAAGTTATTCGTACGCAGATTGTAATGATATCGACGCATGGAATATGAGGGATCCAGAACTTCTACCCCATTCCGAAATTTTCACTGTTAAATAGTTTTTTGGTCAAATTTATAAGGCCGGTAGGGTTTTGATGCCGAATCTCATACTCCCTAATTTAAACTCTGGAACTTAATTGCGCTACTTATTTTTTACGATAAACTTCTAAGCACTAAAATGTTCTTACTTATCAGTTCATATGTTTGGTTATTGTGAAGCAATGGATCTACAATGTTTTTTTTTTTTGTTAGAATTACTATTTGCTATGAAAGAATGTGCAAAAATTTCAACGATGCTCGAAAGCATGTGGGAGCACTTAAACAGTAACACTAGGCCATTGTTGGGTTTAGACAAGTAAATCTGAACTCAATGATTCAAATCTCTTGGCATCATTAACAGATCCTTGAAAGACGAGTGTCTTGTTGAGAAATCATAAAACAAAATCATCAAAACAAACATGTTTACTAGGATCCCATGTAATTCTAATTTTTTATACACAGTTTTCAACTGTACAGGTACAGAATCTCATATTTGGAATGGCAAACAGGAAACAAAAATGGGCAAAATGGGATAACTCAGATCATAGATCCAGGTGACAACTTAGGTAGACTCTTTCAGCTTTTCTTCAACAAGCTCTATACAGCGGTACAAAACTAATTCGACTGGGTTAAAAGTGCACAGAGTGTCAACTGCAAGCTCATTATTTTCATTCTTGTTCTTTGCCACTATGCCTGTAACTAGGGTTCGCAGAGGTAGAAGCCATTCATTATAGGCTTTCTGTAAATTGCTTCTGGAAACTACTCCGGTATAGTTGGTCTTTCCTGTACCATTTTTCACCAGAGTGGAGTATACAAGTGAGAAGTAGATTAAATTTTGAGGGGGCTTGCAACACTCAGCAATAAAGTACAACGTCCAAAGTAGAGACAAAGACACCACAACAGTATATTGCTTTATTAATTCAATGATGATATTTTACCTCTTGATTCTGCTATCAATACATATCGGTACAAGTTGAGTGCAGCTAAGACCTGTTGAATGGTACAAATATTGTCATGTGATTTAGAAAAGCTGACATGATAAATAAGCCTACACAATAAGTGGCAAGCACAAGCTTAACAAAAAGGCAATAATAAGCTTATACATGAACAATTCATTAATTTAAGCAATTCATGAAATAATCAGAAAAGAAACCAGCAAAGCTAGTGGAAGAAATACCGAATCAGTATGCTCAGGAAAGGATGGAGGTCCTCCCTTCGGGGGCCTTAGAATCGACTCCACCAATTCCAGCACGCTGGCAGTCCACAACGATGAACGGGGATATGTATTATTTTCTTCTTGCAAAGCTTCATCATTTCCCATTCTTTCCTTGTGCATCTCTCCTTTAACAATATCTAAAAGGATTGCAATCTAGATAAAGTTTCAAAATTAGTTAATTTAGCTTCAAGTCTAACTTTTAACTGAAGTGAAGGCATGCATATCATGAAGACTGTCCACATAGGTTTACCATAGATGAAGAATCACTTTTTGTGATTAAAGCCTTTAGAATGTCGAACCTATGAGAAGTTGGAATATCAGCCAGAATCTGGTTTTGAGTGGCAAACATTAGTGATGGTTTATAAAGTACATCATAAGCAAAACCTTAGTGCCAAATGACCATAGAATGAGATAAGTATAACTGCCACATACTATCTTGTATGGCCAAAAAAAACCGTGAGGCAACAATAATTCAAATCCTCACCCATTTAAATGCATCAAAGGCATTCTTCCTCAGCTCTGTGTCTGATGTATACATGATGACCATTTGAACAGCCTAAAATGTAGCATAAGGAGATAAAACAAATTAGACTCTCTTCCTCTTTGATAAAAAAGAAGAAGATGAATATATAATGAAGGCAAGAGACAACCTGCAGAAGAGCAAAAAGGCCCGCCATGTCAGATGAGAAGTCACTATGTTGGTCACAAGGGGAAATATTTCCACCTCTGATGCTAAGCAGAAAATCAATTGCAAGTTTTTTAAGTTCCCATGGCAGATTGACAGAAGCTAGAATGTGCTTGAGCATGCCAAAAGCTTGCCACCTTTTAGTCTGATTATTCTGAAGTTCAACCTTGACAGCAGTCAAATCCTCATCAGCAGCCGTAGCAACCTCATTAGAAGCATGGCCCCAAATCACTTCATCAAAGCAACAGAAAGTTGAGGTGGAAAAGTGTCCAGCTAGAAAAAGATTGATACAAAGAGAAAAGGAACAACCAACATTCACAAACATAAACCTGAAACAGATGCACCACATTTGACGTCGGAGAAACAATCAACATGTAAATCTTCATCGTCTGAGCGCACCCAAAAACAAGACACAAGAAAAGAAACATCAAGGTCTAAAATTTGGATTTAAAAAACAGTATAATATCATATAATGGATAAGTACTCATAGTGATTAATGGAATTTTACCTCGTATTACAATCCTACTTATTTTGTCAACATTAGACCCAGTAATTAAGCCGAGATATGACAAACCACAAAACGGGAAGAAACTAGACAGTTGCAGCACAAAGGGCTGCGAACTTAAAACTTCGAAATTGATGCTGACAAGAGCCTGCGCATGAAAGTCGTAATTTGAGAGACATATAGCAAGTAAATCTGATAAAATCCAGCACTTCAGATGGGGACTTCTGTAGATATAGCACAGATTAACATGAAAGTCAAACTTGAACTTAGAGATGGAGATATGCCAACCATAATTTCTAAGACATAAAGACCAAGAAGAGCACAAAGCTCTTCATATACTCCTCCTTCCTGTTGCATGGAACAAAAAGATTATCAGGATCTAAGAATATACAAAGAATCCAGGGAATATCTGTAAAGCAAGAATAACCAACTAACAAACTGTCACTGACCAACTTCAAGCAAACTGCATGTATGGAATTAGCAATGCCCACGGCTCTATCAAACATTTTTTGTAATTCTGCTTCATCTTCCAACTCCAAAGACACGGTCTTCAAAACTTTGAGGATAATTCCAGTAGCTTCTTTTACTTGCTCAAAGTGACGCCTCTTAAGGCAAGGAAATACTGAAAGTAAGAAGGAAAATAAAGTACAAATTTTTTTAGCCCTCAGCAGGTAAAAAAAAAACATAGTTTCATGCTCACGATCATGCCATTTTGGTTAGAGAATAAGCGAGAAACAGCACCACAAAAAAATGTGAACTGTGATCCACAAGCATGAGAAAGTTCAATTCAGTGGCACTGTGCTATCAGAAAGCCAAGGATAGAAATTCCAAGTTTCTTACTTGGTTGGACCTTAAGACAGCCATCAACGGATTACAAATCATTTAATAAGGGGAAGATCCATATATACATTTTTTAAATAAAAAAAGAAAGACCAACAGATCTTCAACTAGCAGGAGATTGCTTCTCCAGATGTTCAATAAAAGACCCCTGTTTTCCCCTGCAACCAACTTCTCCAGCAAGTCTTAAGTGAAATGAGCACACAATACTCAGGTGCAGAACCTCTTTTATGCTTTCTCAACCTTTCCACTCATTTAAAAATTTAAAATACTACCTTCACCTCACCCCCACCAGCATTCCCTACACCATTCTAGCTCGAGGACAACCAATAAAGCAGAAATGGGAATACTAAAGCTCAGTCACAACCCAAAGAAGAAGCTATTATTGCTAGCATAGAACACGTAACATTAATTTCTGCAGAATTTACTGACATTGTAGTCTCACACAGGAACAAAAGAGCATATAAAATAAAGAAGACATATCGCCACCAACAACTCAATTTGTACCAATTCCATAAATGATATAGATAATGAATCTACACATTGCTCAGGGAAGGAAGCTCATTGAACTCACCTTTAGAAAACACCGAGAAAAGAGGCACAACATAGCCATAATCCCCGCCTTTCATAGTTAGGTAAGCCAATGCCTGAGCCAAATTACAATTTAACATCATCAAAAGACTAAAACCCCAACAAATATTAAGCTGAAATAAAGCAGTAAAGGCCACATACTTCGCCAAGAACTGAAAGCATGTCTCTGGCACCACACATTGATACAAACCGATCGATAATGCTCTCGAACACCTCCAGGCACCTCTCCGAAACACCTCCCAACTCCGAAACGGCCTTCGGCAACTCAAACAAGAGCTGATCGAAGATCGCCTGACACATCAACCAACAGTTCGTAAAACATCAATGTTAGGGTTTGGAATTGAAATAGACGATGAGTGTAGATGAAATTGAACCTGGTGTGACTGAGAAGAGATGAATTGGTGAACTTGCGTGAGGGTTCGGAAGGCGGTGGCTTCTGAATCTTCGTTGTCCGGGACTGATTGAGCGGAGGTTGAATTGAGGAAGTCGATGAGCTCCGAGACCGAGCTTTGTGGTTGATCAGCTGATTGGGAGAGTGAGGTTAGGATCTGTTGAAGAACAGCAGAGGACTGGTCCGGTTGGTCCGCCATGGTAGCGCGCCAAAATTTGGAAACGCAGAAGATGAGGTTGCTCTGAATCTGAATTCGGATTCCGTTGCAGTGCTGCTAGGGTTTTTGTTTCCAAATGGAAGAATAAGGCGCGAAGGCGAATCTAACCTTGAATCATCTAGTACCCTCTCCAGTCTCTCCCCTCGACCAAAAACAAAAATATTTTTTTCAGTGATACTTTTGCATCTATGCCCAAGAACAATGTTAAATTACAATTTACATCCCTAGTAATTTTGGGTAATTATTAACAGAACCATTTGGAATACGAGGATAGTGTTGAATTATAAAAGTTATACATGTGATGTAGAGCAAAATTAAACGTGATGCAAACATTAAGTGGCCAACTTTATTTGAGATAGAAGTTGTAAACAAATTTAACACAAGTTTAATTTTTTGACGGGAGGAACATTTAACACAAGTTTAATTTTTTAACGGGAGGAACATTCATTGTAATAATTAAAATAATCAGAGATCGTAATAGTACAAAGACTACTTATTACGAGGGTATTGACACTTAAAAATTAAGCATATCCGACTCACCTAGAACGGTCACTTAGTAAACCCACTAGAAAAGCAAATCACCTTTAACGGAAATACTAGTCTACTTTGTATCCCGCCCAGGCAGACATTGTAAGTCTAAAAAAGCACATAACGCTCTTACTAAAACAATAGATTTAGATAAGAATGACAAATCTCAAGAACAATATTTGACGTTTCAATTGACTACTCCTCAAAAAGCTCTTATGAGTCTTATCTAAGTAGTCCCAACTCTAGCCTGGACTACGAGAATGACAATTAAAGGGTGAGGTTGGGTTGTGCGAACACAACCACCACCTCAAGCCCCACACCCTAAGGTCCAAAGCCAATAAGAGCTTACATCCAAAAAACCTAGAGCTGGACCCAAAGCCCAACCCAGGCTCATGTGCGCGAACTTCTTCCAACAATATGGGGGTCGCCGAGAGCCCACGCAATTGCCCGCAGTATCCTCAGTGCTTATAAGATTAAGCTGTTCCAATAGTTGAAAAGTTACCTAACTGTTTAGAAAGCAGCTCTTTTCCTTATCGATTCAACAGAAGCTTAGTGAATCATAATAATGAGCTCATTTTGTCGAAATTGACAAGACCAAAAGCAAAAAAATGAAATTACAAGTCTTTAGCTATGAGTTTCATAATATCCAAACTACACTAGTTTTTTTAGTTATGCGTTTCATATTATCCAAACTACATTAGTTGAAACAGAACGGTGACTTATGTATCGATATAAAATTTAAATTAAACAAATATTTTTATTTTTCTTATTTTCCATTCATTATTCTTTTATGTATTACTTAATCCAATTCTAACATAATTTCTCAAGTTAAACAAAGAGTTATTTTTGCTATAGTGTATTGTTCAAATATCAATGAAGTCAGATTTTCCCCCAATGTCCAAAATGTAAATAAATAAATAAAGGACTAAACTTTACTTATCCGAGGACCAAAGTCACCCAACACGTTTCCCTCCCCTGCATCTTAATCATAACCAACACCAAACCTCACACTCCCTCACTCCGATCACCGATCTGACCCCCATTTCTCACTCTCATGCTCCCAATCCACTACGCTTGACTCCACCACACTCAACCTAAACTCCGATCCGAAATGGAGCCGGACGTGAGCATCGAAACCAGCTCCATGATCCGCGTGGCGGTCCTCCCCATCGGCCACGTGCCCCCGGTCCTCCTGCGCGACTACCACTCCATGCTACTCCGCCACCAGTCGATCCCTCTCTCCGCCGTCAGCTCCTTCTACACCGAGCACCAGAAGTCGCCCTTCGCTCACCAGCCCTGGGACTCCGGCAGCCTCCGCTTCAAGTTCGTCCTCGGCGGCGCCCCTCCCAGCCCCTGGGAGGACTTCCAGTCCAACCGCAAAACCCTTGCCGTCATCGGAATCTGCCACTGCCCTTCCTCCCCGGATCTCGGCTCCGTCATGGATCAATTCGATTCGGCCTGTAGAGCCTACCCTGCCGCACTCGTCGAACGCTGCTTTGCCTTCTGCCCCGCCGATTCTCAGGTATGTAAGCTCAATTTCGAATCAACTGTTAGGTTCTGCTTATTATTATATGAGCTTTCGATTTTGATTTTATTGAATTCTAAGATGTGAACTTCAAAACTTAAAGTTGTAAGGAGTAATTTTATCAACTAGAAGGGATTTATGTGCAGGATTAATTGAATTTTCGCTAGCTAGCTGCACCTTACGGCGCTTAGGAATCTGGCTCCTTAGCTGATTTTAAATTGATTGTTTTGCAGTTGGAGGATGGGAGTAAGAAAGGGTGGAACCTGATGCTGTTCCCACCGGCGGATCGGGCCACACAGGAGTTTCACTTGCAAACGATGATGCAAGACATAGCGGCCTCATTGCTAATGGAGTTTGAGAAATGGGTGCTTAAGGCTGAGCCTGCGGGGACTATTGTCAAGACGCCTTTGGATTCTCAAGCTACTCTCAACTCAGAGGAGGTTTATATCTAGGTGTCTTATAGAATTTTAAGCTGTTTTTGTGTGTTTGTTGTTTTATGGTACATGCGGGGTGTTTGTATGTGCAATTCTTTGTGTTAAATGTGTTCGGCTCTAAAATTAGTAATGCCTGAAAAAAAAAAATGCAGGTTATAAAGGCGAAGAAACGGAGGCTTGGGCGTGCACAGAAGGCTATGGGTGATTATTGCTTGTTGGCAGGATCACCGGTTGATGCCAATCTTCATTACTCTACTGCATTGGAACTTGCTAGGTTGACCGGAGATTTTTTTTGGTATGCTGGTGCATTGGAGGGAATCGTTTGTGCATTACTGGTAATGATTCCCCCAGACTTTCATGGCTTGCTGTTTGACTATTGTTTAGATTTCCTATTGACTAATTGGTCCTCGATGCTCGCTTGCAAATTCTATCCATTTGGAACTGTCTGTTGATTGTTTAATGTATATACATGTTATCAGATTGATCGAATGGGCCAAAAGGATACAGCCGTGGAAGATGAAGTTAGATATCGGTATAGTAGTGTCATTTTGCACTACAGGAAGTCGTTCATACAAGAGAATGCTCAGAGGTAATTCATGAAATTCTTCTCTAGGTAGTTGCCACTTTTTAGTGCATTGTATAGTTGATACTTATGAATCCTGGAATACGTAACTGTACTTTATTATTCATTTCTGTGCAGAGTTTCACCCTTAACATTTGAACTTGAGGCTACTTTGAAATTGGCAAGGTTTCTTTGCAGGTAAAACTTTCTTGATGAACACAACATGATTTGATAGTGACCTGATAAACTTCATTTTTGTGATTACTGTTAAATGAAATGACAAGTATCCGCACGTTTATATTAAAACAAAAAGACGTGCATCACATGTATCTCTCATTCTAGCTGGATATTGTCCTGGCTGGAAATGTGTGGGCCTTTACTTGTCTTTTCTTTTTTTGGTGCATTAGTATTGATTTTAACCCTTGCTCTCTGACTACAAATCCTATGAACCAGATGCTTCATAAACATTCACGTTATATGAGAATATACATGGGATGACCAATATCATATCAAACATAAGTTATACTTGCACTGTTTCATCTTATGAACTTAATTTTATTTTGTTTTGGCAGACGTGAGCTGGCTAAAGAGGTAGTGGAGCTACTAACAAATGCAGCAGATGGTGCGAAATCTCTGATTGATGCCAGTGATAGACTTGTACTTTATGTTGAAATAGCTCGTTTATATGGAACTCTCGGTTATCAGCGAAAAGCTGCCTTTTTCTCAAGGCAGGTAGCTCAGTTATATTTGCAACAAGATAATAGACTGGCTGCCATTAGTGCAATGCAAGTTTTGGCAATGACCACAAAAGCATATCGTGTTCAAAGTAAAGCTTCAACCTTAGAAGATTCTCTTCCCAAAGTGAGTAAAAAGAATTCCTGGATATTTTGCATTTCTGTTTGTCTGCAGGCTTCTGCACATGCATGTATTGTGTTTTCAGACCAATTGCTGGTTTAGTATATGCATCTGAGGTTGGGTATGCTGACCATCAATGGCATATTTTAGTCCCTTCTCTATTGTAATTCAGAATGGAACTCTTGTAGTGGAAATAAAGAATTAGGTTGAGAGGCTTGTTCTCCCAGAAACATTCTTGTGTAATTTCTCTTTAATAAGTCTTGTTTACTTCGCAGCTTAGATTGTGCGTATATTCTTAGGAAATAATTCACTAATTTTTCTTTTATTTCCTGACAGAAGGAAACTGGATCAAGTGTTGTTGAGGGTGGGAAAATGCTCCATCAGTCGGTAGTCTCTCTATTTGAGTCTCAGTGGAGCACATTACAGATGGTTGTACTAAGGGAAATCCTGCTATCTGCTGTCCGAGCAGGAGATCCTCTTGCTGCGTGGGGTGCAGCTGCAAGACTACTAAGATCATATTATCCTTTAATTACACCTGCTGGGCAAAATGGCCTTGCTAGTGCACTTTCCAATTCAGCGGATCGGTTGCCATCAGGAACTCGCTGTGCTGACCCTGCCTTACCTTTCATTAGGTCTTCACCAGTACCTAAGCATTTTCCTGTTAGTAAATGAACATTTTATATCCTATGCACCTAATAACAATAATATTATAATCTGTGCTATCCTAATCTAGAGTCTATTTACATTGTCAAGTATAATGTAAAATCTCATTAGAGTTCATTTAATTTTTGTGTGGTATCCTAATTCAGTCATGTAATATGCTTCTAGGTTGTATTCTTTTCCTCTCCATCCCTCACAAATGGACATTGTAAAGCGCAATCCTGCAAGAGAAGACTGGTGGGCTGGAGCTGCTAATACTGGGCCTTTTATTTATACGCCATTCAGCAAGGGAGAGCCAAGCAATAACAGCAAACAGGAGCTGATTTGGATTGTTGGAGAACCAGTTCAGATTTTGGTGGAACTGGCAAACCCATGCGGCTTTGATTTGAGGGTCGATAGTATATATCTCTCTGTGCCTTCAGGAAATTTTGATGCTTTTCCAGTCACTGTAAATCTTCCACCCAATTCATCAAAGGTGGTCACTTTATCAGGGATCCCAACTTCAGTGGGGCCAGTGACAATTCCTGGTTGCACCGTCCACTGCTTTGGTGTTATTACTGAACACCTGTTTAAGGATGTTGACAATCTACTCCTTGGAGCTACACAAGGACTTGTTCTTTCTGACCCTTTCAGATGTTGTGGGTCTGCAAGGTTGAAAAATATATCTGTTCCAAGTATTTCTGTAGTACCGCCACTGCCATTACTGGTTTCACGTGTTGTTGGTGGTGATGGTGCAATCATTCTACACGAAGGTGAAATTCGTGATATATGGATAAGTCTGGCTAATGCTGGTACAGTTCCAGTTGAGCAAGTCCATGTATCGCTATCTGGAAAACACCAAGATTCTGTTCTCTTTATTGCATCTGAAACCTTAAAATCTTCCCTTCCCTTGAGGCCTGGAGCAGAAGTGACAATTCCTGTGACTTTAAAAGCTTGGCGAATTGTCTTAGCGGATGCAGATACTGCTGCTGGCAGGAGTGCCTTTAAGCACTCTAAGGATGGAAATAGCCCCACATTGTTGATCCATTATGCAGGTAAATTTTGTATTTGATATGCAGGGAGCCTCTCTCATGGGACCTTATAATAAGGACTCCATAAAGATTTTCAAATCAACGGTTGAATGAGTGTTTTAAATTTTGGTTGAGATTTTGGAATCTTCTGCATACAAGCCTTCCAACTGTTGATTTGACAGGCCTTAAGTCCTTACTGCAATGTACATTTTTTTTTGACTTTGTCAAGAGGAACCTAAAGACATCCTAGGCCCAATATAAACCCTTTCAGCGCATGTGAAATGCTCCAACTGTGCATTGCAGCACAGTGCCTGGCCACTTTGACAGCTTCGGGATTCGAACCTAGGTTGGGAGCACATCCAACTAGGCAAGAACCACTAGGCCACTTGCAGTGGTTCCCATTAATATATAATGATTGGTCTTTCTCTATCACAAGCACAGATTGCAGTTTGGCTTTATTAGTTAAAAAATTTGTTCACTGTCAACCCAGAGTCCGGAACTAAAAGAAATGACGAGAGTGTAATATTACTGTCTAATAAGCATTGTTTTATTTGCTTTCAAGTATATAATATGCTCTCTCTATTTTCAATGCTATGTATTGTTTGCAATACTAGCAGTGGCACCAGGCGTATGAAATGATTCAGGGCATGTGCAATTTAGTAGTGCTACTTGTTTCCTTTCCAAGAGTAATTCTTGTCTACCTTGTGATACTCAGTTTTCTCTCTGATAATAATGCTGTTTTGTTTTGCTTCTCAGGGACTCTGCCAAATACTGGAGATCCTTCAACAGAAAAGTCTGTTGTCCCACCTGGCAGACGCCTGGTTGTTCCTTTGCAGATTTGTGTTTTGCAAGGTTTGTCTTTTGTAAAGGCTCGTCTGCTCTCGATGGAGATTCCTGCACAAGTAGGTGAAAACCTTCCGAAGCCAGTTCATATTGACAATAGTCTTACTGAAGGAGCTGTGGGCACTCCAAATAAGATGGACAGATTGGTGAAAATTGATCCTTTTAGAGGAAGCTGGGGACTACGCTTCCTTGAACTTGAGTTGTCTAATCCAACTGATGTTGTCTTTGAAATTAGTGTTTCAGTCCAACTGGAGAACACTGATCATGAGCATAGCCTCTCCATCGATCGAGATGCTACTGAGTATGGTTACCCTAAAACAAGAATTGATCGAGATTGTTCTGCGAGGGTACTGATACCACTGGAGCATTTTAAATTGCCTGTTCTTGATGATTCTTTTTTTGTAAAAGATAATCAAGCTGATGGGAGTGGCAGAAGTTATAGCTTTTCAGAAAGGAATACGAAAGCTGAACTTAATGCCTCTATCAAGAACCTTATATCTAGAATAAAGGTTAGGTGGCAATCAGGGCGAAACAGCTCTGGAGAATTAAATATCAAGGATGCTGTACAGGCTGCCCTTCAGACATCTGTTATGGATGTACTGCTGCCAGACCCATTAACATTTTGCTTCAGGCTTTCCAGAAATGGCCCTGGACCTGAAAATATTGATTCCCATGAAGAATCCAATGATCAAGTTGACTCTTCTGCTTCTAAAGGATCTGTGATGGCGCATGAAATGACTCCAATGGAAGTTATGGTTCGTAACAACACAAAGGAATTAATCAAGATGAGTCTTAACGTTGTGTGCAGAGATGTTGCGGGAGAGGATTGTGTAGAGTGTGCAAATGCAACTGTCTTATGTTCTGGTAATGTTGCTTAATTCAACCATCTTAGTTTTGTTATTCCTCTACTGTTTGTTATTATAAAGCGATTTCTTTCTTTCATTACTGAAGGGGTTTGTTTAATATTATGTGTAGGTGTTTTGGGTGGGATAACCATGGAGGTTCCACCGCTTGAAGAAATCAAGCATTCTTTCTCTTTGTATTTTCTCGTCCCCGGGGAGTACACACTAATAGCGGCTGCCATGATCGAAGATGCTAATGATATCCTCAGGGCTCGTGCAAGAACCAAATCCTCTGATGAGCCGATCTTCTGTCGTGGCCCTCCATATCATGTCCGGGTTGTTGGCACTGCATAAATGGTTCTTCCCACTTGTAATGTCTTTTGGACTAGCAGCTCAAATTGTAGTATGTTAGGGTAGAGAGATGATGCTTTCAGTTTCAGCAAATCATGCCGGTTTTTATTAGGCAACGGCAGGAGTTATGGTCATTATTCTTGAGATGTGCTGGGGACCCGTCTCCTATTTTATCGAGTACCGGAAACAAATTCATATCATTAGGGAACCTTGTTGTATATTTACATTCAGAGTACCTGTTGTGAAATAAGCGCTTACTATCTTCAATCTATCACTGGCTACTCGACCAAAAAAAAAAACTGTCACTGGCTTCTACCAAACAGTGTATTCAGAGTTCTTATCATGGGGTTCAACATTTGTTCGCCTGTTTGGTTTATAAGTCTATGTTCATCAACCATTTCGTGGTTTGCAATAAAAGTAGTAGTTTTTCTTTTCTTATTTCTCTGGGCCCGTGCTTTGTTTTTTTTGGGCCTTTGCACTGGACTCACACATTTTTTTAAAACTAATGACCAAGAGAGGTTTTGAGTTGTGTTCTCTATAAATGAAGGAAGGGCAAGTCGCGCCTCGCGCTCACAGCTCACTTTAAGTCAGGGTTTTGCGAAAAAAAAAAATTCCATAAATGAAAGGTTCAGAAGACGTCACTTGTTGTAAGATAAAAAATGTGTGTGTTGGTGAATGGTTGTGATGCTCAAAAGTTGCCTTGTGCAGCTCAAGCATTTGCATAGAAAATCATGCAAAACCTAAGGTCATCTAAGCCTCTATTAACGATTGTGTAACATCTTAATGAGCCTAAAATTATTGCAATACAACTGGACCCATAAGTTTTGCTACTTTTGGTTAGGTTGAAAATAAAGCACTGAACAATTTTGGAAATATTTTGCTGATTTTGGTTACCTATCTTATCTATTAATCTCATGAAAAGAGGGTTGGTGGCAATATGGCATGCTTGTCTGTGGACCTTTTTTTTCTTCTTCAATTATACTTGTCACTTGATGTTCTGATAAACAATCACTTTGTTTTATTGATCTATTAACTTTTAATTTCAGCCGTTCTCTAACTGACAAGACTGAAAATTTGTAGATTCATGCAACAAGAGCCACATTGATATTCCAATTTCAACTTCAATCACGGATATTTTTGTACATATAATCCACGTAATTGTAATCAAACAGCACACTTTTAAGAGCAATACGCTTTTCCTTCCTGAATGTCATGTTCGAGTTCAGGATCAAATGTACTACTGTATTAGTATAAGTTAGAGCATCTTCAACAATGAAGTTATTTTGTTAGCTATATTTGGCTAAAAGAGATATATAAGTAAGCAAGATAAGCTAAATTAAATTGAACGTTAGAAAATATAACTTTTAGTTAAATTCTCTCTCGTCTCTAACTAAATATAGCTAGAGATTTAGCAAAAGTTAAATTTAATTTTTGTTTAGCTATTCTGCTGAAGTGAAATATTATCCTAAAATTAACTAAATTTTAAAATTATTTTGACATAATGAGTCTGTTGGAGATGCCCTTAACATGGTTAATCCACATTCTCAAAAATAAAAACTTGAATTGGAATGTAAAAGATGAATTAGTGAAACTAACCGACTGATTGAGCTTAACAAAGTCGAGCAAAGCCAAAGACAAAATCATGTGCTGTTAAACAGTAAAGAATTGGGGCTACTTGGGGGAAATCTTATTTGTCTCTCACTCTCCTAACATCTCCAATCAATTCAACTTCTCAGAGCTCGCCTAGATTTGTACTTTGTGAAAATGAAAGATGGGAGATCTCTCCGACCCTAAAACTGTTTGTTTCAAGTAGTCACCTCTCATCCCCATCGTCAATTTTAATATTTCAATTCAATTTTGTGATCGATGTTTTAGTTTCATGCATGTTTATAATTATTTGGCCAATTGGCCGATCTTGAAGTACTAGTCATTCTCTATCCAAACACACCAACAAGAAATTGGAAAACAATAGCAACAGTCAAATAACGCAAGCGATTTGATTGATTAGATGCACGTTTTTTCCAAAGACAGACTGAGTAGCATGCAGGAACACATATATCGATCAAATGGTCAAAACCCTAATGGGGCGGTAAGTTTTGTTGAAGTCGTTAAGATGTCATGTCATGTATTTATAGTCATACATTTTAACAATGTTTTAGCCTTTTTCCCCCTCTTAGTTAGTTTTGAGTTGAATTGATTTTATTCACGATCAAATATTACTAGGTAATTTGATTGAGTAGTTTATTAGAATTATGTTTTAATATGACTCAAAAGCTTATTTGGAAATATTGGAGGTTAAGATGGTGGTATATATTCCAAGGTGTTGGATGGTTGGGACCTAAAATTGGGTCGCTCTCTGGTCACCAGTTGGGTGTATGGAAGCAATTCATTTCACAATGAAAATGAAACAAAAGCGACCCAAAAAATGTGAGAGAAATATGAATGATACTTGGAATGGAACAGTTAAACGAAAATGATTAATTGATAGTATTAGGATTTGGTGAATTGAATTTTGATTAAGTCCTGCTGCATCATTAGATGCCATGTATACGACAATATTTGTCATATGTATTCATTGTATTCTTGCATTAACATGTGACATGTTTTGTTTTTGTAGGCACGGTTCTTCCAGTTTCTCTTGATATTTCTTTTAATTTTTTTTTTTGAGGCACTCTTGATATTAGTCTCTTGGAAAGTCCTTACAAGTCATTCTCTCTCATTGTCTCGTTTGTTAATCATGTGCCTATAATATTTTCGTTAACAAGAATATAAATTTTGCATTCAAGTATAATGATACCCGCTACGGACTCATATGAGCACAAGAGTAACAAAATTGACGTTACTTTGTCGAAAAAAAACAAAAACAAAATTGACATTAGGGTATCGATGACTTCTTTCTCTTACCTCTCACGTTCTTCCCACAAGTAGTCAAAAAAAATTGATGATAATTAGCCGACGAATTTTTTTGCCATCTCATTTGATTTCAGGGACAGTACTTTACTTATGCTTTAGTTTTATATGATGAGTTGATGACAATTGTTTCGGAAAGGAAACACATCTTAATGTGATGAAAGGTCATCAGCTTAATTAGTTAAGAACATGATTTGCCAACAATTTCAAATCAACTTGGCACTCATATTTTAGAAATCTCAACCTATGAATATTAGCAGATTAGCAAGGGGCCCTTTTAATGAACTACTAAAATGAGGATTAGTTGAGAATTTTTTTGTGAGACTTAATTTTTGATCATATTTTCCAAATCAACCGTTAGATGTTTAGATATTCATGTGTAAATCATTTATGCAATTTTTCAACCAAATTGAAAATCGTTGAGTCATTCATAATATTGATTTATCAGTTATGAATGTGAACGGTTCATGGTTGACAGATTTGATTTATCCATTGATTTGATCTACTCCGATACGTTAACGATTAGCAATTTGGAAGAAAATTTTCAAAAGTGATATACTTATATATACATAAAAATCTATTTGTTGATTTTCCGTAATGAAATAAAAAATTTGGTCTGCCAAACCGTTTTTTTTTTAGAAGAAATAGAATCCATTAATAACCAAAAGAATTACAAAGCATTGGAATAACCGGTTGTGGTATCAACACCACAACACATATTCCTACCAAGATCCATAGTTATGGGTCCGTCACTAATAGTAACATCCATGAACCGAAAAGGTCCAACCCCTAACCAATTTTTACGCCTATCACCCCAGGCTACAAAGAAAGATAACCAATCATGAGTGTCACGATACGACCTCGTCACCAACATCCAGACGAACCACTCCACCCTCTTCCACATCGTGTCCATAAACCGCCAGACCACGTGCAAGGGAAATCCACCTTTCCGTTGATAACCAAACAGCATCGAAATTCTAACATATTGTTCCCAGGAGTAACACCATATAGATGGCTCCACAACACGACCAAAACCTCCAAACCCTAGCTCAATTAAGTAGGGACGTTTTATTTGACCTAACCAAAAACCTGAAACTAAAACCCTAATAAAAAACTGACCAAACACAGCGGCCCGGCCCAACCTCCACTTCCCACAAGGAACCATCGTCACCCTCCTCCAAACTTGCTGCCAGCGCTCTCCATCGCCACCGCACCGCCGCCTTGCACCACCACGTCACAGCAACGCATTCCTACGCCACCGCACCGCCGCACCACAAATCCGGCCACCCCCAAACCTGGTCGATGTCCAAGATTGACACCCAGAAAGGGGCGAACCATTTCCGAGCTCGTCCCTGCCCTGGGATCGAAGAGCCAGCTATCGCCGTACACCCTGAACCATCTGTGATGCTAGGAACTGCCGCCAGCAATCACCCCTTCGCTGTTCCTTGTCAGATCTCACCCATGACCCCAGAGGAGGAGATCTCACCCGATCTGCCCAGTCCGGCTTCAAACCACCTTCCACCATCCGTGAACCAACCCTCCGCCAGAGATCCATACCGCTAGCCTGCGAAAACTTCCTCTCCCGGACCGGAACGCAGCGGCAGGGAGCCGGCGGCATTCGGCCGGGAGAGGTCACACTCGAAGACGCTCTCTCTCTCTCTCTCTCTCTCTCTCTCCGAGTTTTTAGGTTCATTCTCCAAACAAAACCCGTATCGGTCTGCCAAACCGTTAATTAGAAAGTTTTCAATTAATCCTCATCAGAATCGAGGCTTTAGGTTCATTCTCCAAACAAAACCCGTATCGGTCTGCCAAACCGTTAATTAGAAAGTTTTCAATTAATCCTCATCAGAATGACGCCCATATTGGCAAATTGGTAGACTAAAACCTACCAAAGCCTCATCAAATTATGTACTATAATAAAAGTCCCACTATTCCTCAGCTGTCTCCGGTGGACAAATAACTCACCCTTGACAAAGACGATGGGTAAAAAGTTCCCCAAAGTCCTCTTATCTGAATCTCTCCATCTCATGTGAAGTTAGTAGACTAACTTGACCGATCATGAGCTAGTCCACGATCTCAGGGAGATGGTTTACTACTGCAAGGAGTTTGCCTATCTGTTAATGTAATTTGGACCTTTCCCTCGTGTGAATACTCTGGTTAGAAGGATTTGAGAACATCAATGAGTCTTTGCCTAGAGCTCTATCATCCAGTTCTTTAATGATTATCTTTCTTCTTTTTCTTTTTTGATAGAAACAGTAGTACTATACGTACATCAATGCCATGCAAACTAGTACTAGAGCACCTGCTGGTGTGACATAAAAGAAGAAAGGGCAATAAACGCAGCATCATTGAAACCTGCAATGGTTGGTCTATTATACATGTCCTTGGGTTTCTCCCAGCTTTTTCTTTACTTTTCTCCTCATCTATCATATCGCCCAGTAAATTGTACACAAAACTGGGGGCTACGATATGTAGAGTTGATACTATTGTCTGTGCACGTCTCTGCCCTTTAAGCCATTCTGAGTTCTTGTTCTCCATTCATACAGCTTAATCAAACATGATAAACTTTTCACAATATTTCCCAAGGGAGGGAGCTTAGCCAAATGAGGGTAAACTTTATAAAGAGGGTCTACAGATAATTAACTAAGCTAATTAATCCAGCTTAACATGATAATCTTAGCGAAAGTTTACCTTTTCCGGAGCTCTCGTGTGCCGCTCTAGAAATTGTACGTTCTACCAGTTGGTTTACATCGATTTCATAATGTCTACTTACATAGAACAAGTATGAGTGAATCGTAGATGGACTCTTGAAAAAAAACGAGAATGATAATTGCATGCCCCAACATCAATATACTTTATTTGACCAAAAAAAACAAATATCAATATACTTTTTAAAAGTATGTAGAACTCATTTTCAGACAAAAAAAAAAAATGTAGAACTCATTTACTTTTTTATTATTGCTGTGTTATTAAACTTATGTGAAGTCGAGTAATTCGAATGATACATAATCATGTCGTAATAGAATCCAAACTCAAAACTTCTTGTAATTAAACAACCACTGTAAACTTGCAAGCTAGGGTTTGACCTACAATGCATAACCTACTCATAGATTCGATTTTATCCCGATCTACCGGAGAAGAATATGCAAGTTCACGAAGATTGGATATCAATCCCATAATGCATGACATCTTTGGCAAAAAAAAAAAAAAAAAAAAGAACAATTATTATTTCTTGGTTCCTTTCTTTTCATGGGAGTGGGGTTTGGTAGCACAGTGAGCGAGAGAGAGAGGGGAGGGGAGGGGAGGGGAGGGGAGGAGAGGGGGGTGTGTGAGTGGTTTGGTGGTCCATGCACGAATGCTCAGTGTTTTTGTGGTCCTTGCAGAAAAAGCTTCGTATTATATCAGAGAAGAAGAAGATCGAATAGATCGATCGGACTCATCGGAGAGCTGAGAGGGGAGGGGGGACCTGGACAAAACAACATGATCGTTCTTTAATTAAGCTTGGCCAGCTCCGAACGCCACCGCCACGCACCCATTAATTCAAACACCCAATAATACAGAGAGCATTCAAACCCAATAATACAGAGAGGATTATACCAGAGAGATTGATCGATCATATCACAGAAGAGTACGTATAGAACTATATATATGAGATTTGACGTTTGATCTTACAAACCCTAAAACACATGCAACTGATCTGACCCTGACTGTTTGTTCCTGATATTGTGATCGAGGAATAGTTTAGAGCATCTTTTGAATTCACACGTATCTGATGTAATAAAACACTGCAAGTCTGCGACACAGCAAATTGCATGTATATATGTCTATTATTATTATTATGTGCTCTCCATGATTATGAGCATTTTGCTTTGGATAATGGATCTCACCTTTTTTTTTTTTTTTTTTGGTTGCCAAATTCGAGCTCTATAATTGTACCCCAGAAATGATGCCCCGGGTTCCTTTAACTTGAGCGACAAGGGTGCGCCTCGAAAAGCATGGATCAATGAAACATAAAAATGCCTTCAATACCAAGAGCTTTATGAATCGTATTGTCAAACGAGATGAGAGGCCGTTGTCATTTTGGCTGTCACAATCAATATCCGTGAGACGCGCAGTCACTAATTATCACATGTAACGGAATAATTGAAATAGTATCTTAATCTAAAGATATGATAAACAAGCTTATAAATATACTGATTAACAAGACTATTTTCACTTCTCATAATTTTAGCCACATGAAATATATATTTGAGGTATTTAAAGTGCACCTTACTTTATATATATTTAGATTAATGTTGCGATTCTTTAGATGGTGTGTTTCTAACAATTCTCTTGCTAGGTGGTAGATATTGACCTGGCTAACAAAGTACAAAAGATTGTGATTATTACTGTTTGTCAATTCCTCAAGCTTTTGCTTTTTGTACGGAAAAATATTCCACCTAAACTCCACACCTATTGATTCATTGTATGATGGGGATCAGGCTAGCTATGAGCTTGCTAACTTGAAAAGATATATAATGAATGGGGGGGAGGAAGCTGGAAGAGACTTGACTCAAAGGAATCACAATGATCTTTAGTGGGTAAGTTCGTGAGTCAGATCATGAGCAACTTTCATTTCAATTCATTTCATTTCATTTCGTTTCGTATATTTTATTTATTTATGGATGGAAATGGAGTGGTCAAAATTACATCTCCAATAATGTGGTATTCGATCAGATCATGAGAATCCAAGTGTAATTAAGGGATTGAGAATTTGGGGTCACTTTTTCCTACTCGCTTCAATTCCTTGTACCTTAGCTTCTTATTTTTCTCCAAGTCTCTACCAAAAAAGAATGATATACCCCACTTCACAAACGCATGATAACTACAAAGACTTTAGATTTCTAGTATTTCAAAATTACAAGTAAGAAATGTTCTACCTCAAGTCTTTGGGGCCAATAATTTTCTCATATCAAGACTTTTAATGATGTGATTTTTGTATATGCGTATAGTTCTAGTGATCGGAGTAATATTCGTTTATGGCATCTTGTCAAAAATGACGGGGCTTAACTAACACGCTGTCTATCAGCACGCACTTAGTGTGGTCAATTGTAACCTCAACGTTTTACTTGAATATAAAGATAAAATGTTGGACAGACTACCTCCAAAAGTGTAGAGGCAAAAACAAGTTATTATGTAAATTTCTTTATCTTAAACTCTCGGAAAAATTCTAGTCTCTTAAACACACCTACTTATCGCAAACTGTTCCACCAACGAAATTGGAGCCCTTTTATATATATAGAGATAACATGATAAAGAACTAACAACCCTACAAATCACCAATTACAATGGTGTCCCTTTGCCCGATAGTACAATGTAACCTTCGCTTTTAATGAGATTTGGCACTAAATAATTCAAAAAAGGACAAAGACAATGACAAACCCTCATCTAAGACTTTTTTTTTCCCACTCTACTAAATCCTGATGGTAATCATGTCTCCCCTACATAATTAAGTAGACCCCACTCTCCTAATTAAGCTTTGCTTAACCTCCAAAATGGCAGACACAGACAAAATCCTATTATAATCGACCATTCTTACCTACTTCTTAATTACTAATCTACTATTAATCCTTTTTGTTTAAAACGACTCTCTCAGTCTCTCTCTCTCTCTCTCTCTCTCCTTTTCATTTAATTATTTATTATTTAAGTCATGCGGGGTCACAGTTGGGGCTTTCTTGTTGGCTCGTGTTAAACGTGTGGGCCGGATGGGGGGGGGGAATGCGCGGCGGGATGTGATTGGCTGATGGTGACAACACCGCCCCCAAGGGGCCAATTTGCAGCTCGGAGGGTAGCCGATGCCCCACGGAACTTAGACCGCGCCTCACCCGGATTCTAAACATCTGGGATTGGAGTTGGACACGTGTCCACGGGTCAACCATTCACCAACTGTTTAGATATCCTATCTTGGTCTCGCACATTTTACTTGCTCCTCTCCCGCCAAAAAGAGCCATGGAAATTAGTTCCTCCATGTTTGTAAAAACCCTAGACCGTGTTTTTTTTTTACCATGGAGGGCGACGGAAGATTCGAACTTGAAACATTTATTAAAATGCTCAAATCAAGTGTTAATTAAGAGATATAGAAAATATGTAAGAAATTGTGCAACTAATTGAATAACGTTATATTTTTAAGTATAAGTTGAGTTGGAATAACATTGATGCAATGCCGCTCAATAAACCGAATTGCATGAGCCGCGCTTGACTACTCTTAAAAAAGATTAAGAGTGATTCAAGTTCAAAACTATTTCAAGGTTGGCAACTTATAAGTGGTGTTCACGCTTGAGTGGAAGAAATGCAATTATTTCCGCACCATATGTATGAACTGGATGCTTATTTTTGTCATACAATCAAACTAATTGAAGTTTTAACTTTGTTTTTACTCTCTTTTTTCATGCGTAGATGTAATTATAGTGACCAAAATAAATGCATATTCCCTCCCCCCCCCCCGGGACTCTCATTGTCAATGAAGAGGCATTTGGTACAACATTGTAGAGAATGATGATGACTAAGATCTATTATCCATTTGAACAAGGGGTCATCACCAAGAGAAACTTCTGTTTCCATGCTAAAAAGAGAAATAGTAGCTTCTCCTTTACCTTTTGCTTTTGCTAAACCAAACACAAATAGTATATGACAAGCGATTAAGGTGTTAAACCATATATACAAATGAAAGGTGAGAGTGACATTTACAAAAATACAAAGGCACGCATGGCTTGGTACAGCGACTAAGCTCTTTCACAGGTGATGATAAGAGACGTTTTGCTTAAGGTTTCATATTTTGTTAAATTGTCTCCTTCATCAACAGTTAAAAAGTGCCAAAGTGTTAATAGACCAAAACAAAAAGTATCATGTCAAGTACGTGTTTATTTCCAATTTGATCAACACACTCCCGCACGTGTGGCGAATTATCAAGCCATATACGTGGACAATTTTGGGTGATGTAGAGCCCATGTAGCCGTGAGGCATGCACACGTGGAATAACCACCTCTGATATCATGATAAAGTAATTTGAGGTTCACATTCAAAACCAATTGGCAATTGATTGAGTGGCTCAAACCCTTATAAACTCCTAAGCAATGTCTCATTTTGCCCATGTGAGATCTATACATTCTCAACACATAGTAAATATAGGATCAGAAGTAGATTCTCGATTAAATGACAGTCAAGTTTTAAGACTTCTGCACGTGTGGCGAATTATCAAGCCATATACGTGGACAATTTTGGGTGATGTAGAGCCCATGTAGCCGTGAGACATGCACACGTGGAATAACCACCTCTGATATCATGATAAAGTAATTTGAGGTTCACATTCAAAACCAATTGGCAATTGATTGAGTGGCTCAAACCCTTATAAACTCCTAAGCAATGTCTCATTTTGCCCATGTGAGATCTATACATTCTCAACACATAGTAAATATAGGATCAGAAGTAGATTCTCGATTAAATGACAGTCAAGTTTTAAGACTTCTCACTTATAAAGAGACTTACTTGTAGACAAAATGATCGTTAGGCTTTCAAATTAACCTACTAATAGAAGAAATGATGTGCCATGTATGACCAAACGCGTTAAATTTACAATAAATCAAAACCCTTTGAAAACTTATTTCGCTTCATCACCCTTCAACTACAATTGGATAACTAGGAAGAGTAGAAAACTGGTAAGTTCAATATTAATCAAAGTGACCGAGAAGGCAAGATAACGAATTTGAGTATTAACAAATTTAAAGTCATATTTAACAGTGTTCAGGAGTTGTTATCCAAAACCAAGTAGACTCTCATCGTGGTACAAAATATTGTTTAATTTGTTGCTTGAGAATTATAAATGGTTGATTGCTAAGTTATTGTTCTTAATTCTCTTGTTTCCCTATATTTTAATAAAGAGATTGTGTTTCATAGAGTGAAGGTACCGATTGTAACACAATCTATGATCAATGATCCATCACAAACATACACAATTGATTTCTATTGGATTATAGAAACATTATTCATTGCTAACCCTATTCTACAGTCTACTAATTGTTTGATTATTCGTATATTAAAAGAAATGGTAGAGATCTTCAACATTGCATAATACTATTCTACAATGTATGACATTTGCTAATCGTTTACTCCTTCTTTATCTACTATACCATAGGTTTTTTAATTAATTTTTTTTTCTACTCTACTATAGTTTATCATATGGGAAAATTGTTGCAACATCAATTACTTTTTCTAGTTGACGTGTTTTTAATTAAAAGAAAGAAAAAAAGTAAAACAGCACAGTAATTATATTTTCTTACCATTATTGAAAAACATATTCTCACCAAAACAACACAATCGTGTTGTTCAAACATTCGTGTTACTCTAGTTGTCAATATAATAATTAGCGTAACAAGAATTGATTCTGTGATAGTCTTGACTTAATTGCATAACGTCGAATAAATAAAATCAATTTTTTATTCCTTGCAATTTATAAACTCCTTATAAAATTAAGCAAATCGTTAACAAAAGCAGAAAAAGAAAACCTCTTCAATTTAAAGGAAGAGAAAAAAAAAACAAAAAAAGAAAGAAAAAAAGCCAAAATATGAGCAACTAGGGCAGGGGACCATTCACCATTGCCTTATAGCCTTGTAGACGAACAGTTCATCATAAACACCACAGAGCACCCAGCTCTCTCCATAGGGCCCACCAATGTTTTAAACTTTTCCTAAATCTTCTCCTTCGGGCCCCACAGTCTTGGGACCACTTTCCCGGCGGGCCACCCCTTGAATTGATTAAGCCGGCGGCTGCAAGAGAAGTCAAGAAATTCTCAGCGGTCCCCGCTCTCGCATCCCTCCACGTGTAAGGCCGCGATGTTCTTATCTTGGCGCGTGCTTCTACCTGGTCCCCCACCACGCTGTGGTCCAAGCGAGTATGGAACGACGTGTGTCGAGGCGTCGTTTTCCCGCGAGTGCCGCAGAGAGGAGGGACGTAATTTTTATGGTCCCCTACACTCGCGTCGGCTCCTCTACTTGACCGGCGGTATCCGGTTGCTCGGAGCAGTAGAATACGAGACAGCCAGGGCGGTGGAACAGGTTGAGCCGGTGACGTTGGAGTAATATCGTCGCCTCTGTGGTTGGATTGGGTTGCTAGCCTGTCACGGAAGGTAGGATGACGTGGACGTCACGCTCCCGGAGTTGTGGAAGAATAGTACTAAAATACATTTTTGTATTCTACTGAGCGTTCCTAGATACACTTTTGTACTCTATAGTCCTATTGTCTTAGTATTGTGTTGCCATAGTTTACCCTAGGCAATTTCTTTCTCCTCACTTGATGGTGACTTTAGGTTGAATGAATAAGAAATGCACAATAGGGTTTGCTCTTTTATGATTCTCTTGTGATTTCTGTATATCGATATGCACGTCTTTCATGATTCCCTTGCGGTTTTCGTTTGTCGGTATGCGTGTCTTTCATGATTCTCTTGCGGTTTTCGTTTGTCGGTATGCTTGTCTTTCATGATTCTCTTTCGACAGTGTAATGCATCGTTTTAGACGAGATGATACAAAACAAAGAGTGTTTATGGTTGCCTATTATTTCCTCATTGTTTTTCTTGGTTCTTCAATAATTGAAATTTTATATAGATTTTACTTATCCATTTATGTGATCGATGAAATTAACCTGATTATATGTAGAACACTAATTGATCATAAATGCGTGTTAAAAAGGGAGAAAACAAATGTAATTGAAGTTTTTGAATTTTATTATTGCAATTCACAATATGTTGAAAAGAAAAAAGAAACTTAATTTTCAAAGGGAGAAGTTCATATATCTACTTATTAAATAATTTATCATTCCTTCCTCAATGAAAAGAAAAATGAATTCTCAACCTTCCTTATCACCTTTTCTTTTAATAAAAATTGACATCATCAGAATTAATAGCCGTTGGCTATAGTCTAACGTAGTAACATGTATTTGAAAAGGATAACGGACAAG
>BDJD01001960.1:0-17368 GCA_002564525.1 Rosa multiflora
ACTCTGAGAGCTCCAAAATCATGTTGACACTTCTTTCAGTCTAATTCATTCAAAAACAGATTCACAGTATTGATTCTTCAGTGCTCAACATAAACACCAGAATTGAACAAATGCTCTGAAAGCAAACTCGGTTTCAACAAAATTCAAATCATTCAGCATCCTAGCAAACCTACATCCGATTCAAAAGCGGCATCGTAATTCAAAACTAGGTTCGAAAATTACCGCCGGAGACGGAGATCTAGTAGGTCGAGTCGTGGAAAACGCCGGAAGTCGGAAGACCACTGCCGCCGTTATTGGTGCTATTGCTGGAGTAAGAAGACGGCGCATGAGGCGGTTGGCCAAGGAATCGGAACCTGAGATCATCGTCCTCATCGTCGTCATCAACCGTCGTCTGCGACGCCATCAGGTTCTGGTTCCACTTGACGGTGGAGAATCCAGTCACGGAAGGATTGAGCCGCGACTGAAGATGTGCCGGCGACATCGCCAGAGATGAGCCCGGGCTGCTCGAACCTCCACTCCACTAGGGCGAGTACACCGGACTTGCCAGGCGATGAGAGAGAGAGTGATCGGAGAGATAGAGATCTGCGACGGGGTCGCGCTGGAGAGAGAGAGAGAGAGAGAGAGAGAGAGAGAGAGGACACTATGGCGTGCTTGTAATTTTTTAGTTGGGTTGAGGGCAAAATGGTCAATTTTGGTTAAAATGTGTAAGTAAGAACAAAAATCTGTTGGTGGGGTAAATGAGATAATTTTTGCTCATTTTGGGGCTATGGGTCAAGGACCCAAAAAAATAGTTAAAGAGTGCCTACTGCCTAGGCTTTCCAATTACTTTGATACTTGATAGCAATGTCCTGAAATCCGATATGCTTAGACACTGAAAACAACGAAAATGCTTAATTTTTAAAAGATTTACATCACAAGAAGAAAATCTTTAATTCACTTTTAATTAAATCTAATCATTTCTCTGTCTTTATGCGTTGTGTAAGATAGTGCTAATCGCTTTGTTTAGGAGCCGATTATCGACTGGAGTCTGCGAGACCACTCGCCAGTGAGAAATGACAAGTGGCTCTCACGTCCGAAAGCGTTTCCTTCACGCTCTGCTTTTGAGCATGATCATTATAAACAATTCTAATCTATGTATAAAACAGGAAGAGTGTCTTTCTTTCTTTGACCTCATTCCAAAGCAGTGAAACAAAGAGGCTCTCAACCCAACTCAGTTAATCTGTTTGTTCCCATTTTCTGTTTCTAACCAAAATTTTGTAGTTCTGATACTTCATACTTGGTATCAGCTAGCCACTGCATATCTTTCTGGAATTTCTGTTTGATCTTATTCTTGTGTTAATGTTTGGTTGCTGAAATTGCTTTAATCAATAATCTCCCATGCATTTAGCCAATTTTTCTGGGTATGAAACTACCAATTAGTGTTATCTGTTGCATGTATTTGTGGTAGTTCAACAAATTAGTGTTCAAAGAGGAATGCTTTACAGGAAGTTACTTTGTTAATAGGCTAAGATTACTGCTTATTACGCATGCTTTATTAGGCATCGTGACTTGTGAGTTGTCACTCTCATTTTCTCAGATCAGAAGGCATACAAATTCTAACTAGATTCTTCCTTATTTTAACCCTATGAATTTATTTTCACTTTCTTCAGCAATATATCTTGATTAGATTAGTCATGAGAGATTGGTTTTTACTTTCTAATGTTGCTTTAGAAGTTACAACTTGGAACACTTCCCACAAATGAAAATAAATTAGTCATGAGAGATTGGTTTTTACTTTCTAATGTTGCTTTAGAAGTTACAACTTGGAACACTTCCCACAAATGAAAATAAATTATGGAAAAAATCTCAACCGGAGTTGATGACCTTTATGAATTCAGAGTCTTTTTAACGCACTTCTAATTTTCTTCAATATTCCCACTGTTTCTCAGCATCCAGTCAGTAGCAGGGAGATCTTCTGCTCGGGCCATTTAAAAGCTCTTATCTGGTATTACTCTTCATTAACTTCTATGTACTTAACCAAGTTTTCACATTAATTAGGAGTATGTTTCCTTGATATGCATGTACATGATTATCTCCTTTGTTTAACATAGAAAAAAAGGCACTGATTACAGTGACTGTCATTTACTGTGTTTGTTTGTAAAAAAAAAAAAAATTAGGTTGCAAATGGCTTCCAAGTCAAAGCCTCAAGAAGAAGCTGATGAAGACAGGATCAGCAAACTGCCAGATGATGTTCTTTGTCATATTCTTTCATTACTCGATACACATGAAGCAGTGCGTACAACTATCCTGTCAAAAAAATGGAACAACTTCTGGACTTCACTTCCAAATCTTGAATTCTATGACAAATATTTCCCTACATCATATTCGTGGCTCGAATATGAATGTGATCCTTTTATGATGTTTGTTGATCGTGTAATGCTTCTTCATGACTCAAAAGACATCCGAAAATTCTCTCTTTCTCGTATGTATAGAGAAGTTGAATTTGTGGTTCAGGATGTATATCTTATTCATCGCTGGATTGAAGCTGCCATTGAGCATAACATTGTTGAACTTGATCTTTCTCTTGTGGACTGCAAGGGAATGAATTTTTATTTGCCTCAGAGCCTTTACACGTGCCCAACGCTAGTTGTTTTGAAGGTAGAATCAAATTGTATTTCCTATGATCCTCCCATCACAGGGTGTTTTCCAAGGCTTAAGGTGCTTGTTATTTCATTTACAAATCCTGATAGCCCTGATCCGGTTAGGAGACTCTTTTCTTGTTGCCCTGTACTCGAAGATCTAACTATATATGGATATCCTGGAAGAGATGCTTTGGATATTACTATCTCTGCACCTGAATTGAAGACATTAAAGATACATCTGAGCTGCAATGAATATTATATGTATGACCCTGCATACACTTTTAATATTGATGCCCCAAAGCTAGAAAACTTCAGTCTCAAGGATCCTTGGTTTCTTTCAGACTATCATTTGGAGAATGGAAATTCTGTAGTTAAAGCTAAAATTGTACTCAACGACTCAGAGGATTATGATCCTATCGACTTTGCTGATCGTACAACTGCCTTACTAGGAAGAATTTCAAATGTTGAATACTTGTCTTTTTCAGCTGCATTTCTGGAGGTAAACCATCTCTTAATATGTTCCTTGCACACTATTTTGCTGTGAGATTGAAAGTTTTTCCATTTTGGTAATTTATGATATTTTTTTTTTTTTGGAGAGCTAATCTTGATAATAGTTAAGACATAAGAAGCATTTTTGCATAAGTTTATATTTGATGATTTTATCTAATGAATACTTTATCTTTCATGAAGGATTTTCATCTTTCCACTTTTGATACTCTGTACCAATTGGAGCTGAGTCTTGGTGGTTGCAATAACTGGGAACTGCTGATAGAGTTTCTCAAGAAATCTCCAAATCTGAAACATCTCGTCTTAAAAAATAAGGTAAGGTAATGTTTTCACTTGAGATATGCAATACCAATGTGCATCTCTATACTTACTCTCATTTCATTCTTCCTCTGCATTATTTCCAGGGCCGTTTACCATATTTTGAATTAGATGAGCTTGAAAGTAATCTGGTTAGTCCACCAGTGTCACCAAATTGTTTGCTTTCATCCCTAGAGACTATCTCTATTAAGCAATTCACGGGACAGCAGGATGAGATGGAAGTGGCAGAATATTTGTTAAAGAACGGTGAGGTGTTGAAAACAATGAAGATCTATATTATGAATCCTAGATCTACAGGTGAGCCTACAAAAGAAGAGTTATCCAATAAACTTTTAATGTATGAAAAGGGTTCAAAAACTTGTCAAGTTGAAGTTATCTATGATGACAATTGGACAAGGTATACTAATGTTATAAGCTGTAGTGAGATAAGGGAATCGGTTGAGAAGTATAAGAGACTTTCAAACGTGCGTCTTGTTAACGTTGTAAAACAATAAGATGACTCTTTTTTATGTTAGTTTGCTTTCTGTTGTGTAAGTTTCTTATCAACTCTGTGTGTCTTCCTTAACTATGGAATTTTATTAGTTATTACTGTGGTGACCTGCATTATCAACAGCATGCATGCTTTGAAATTGTAGTCATTCACTCTTGTTATATTTTCAACAAAATCACCTAAGACTCATCAATACAATGCAAGATTCAGTGGTTGGCAGAATCCTCCATTGCCACTGTTGTTTTTGTTATATATCCAAGTGTGTTGAATTCCTTTGAAATTAGAAAACGTATCAGACGCATCAAGCTTCAGACATGAGCCGAGAAGGTCTAAATCCCTACCTTCTCAAGTTATGTATTGCAATGACTCTTTTTACTTCTTCCATTGTACTATTTCTCCTCACAAAAGTATGCCCTTGAAATCCATTAATATACGGCCGACGCTCCTCTTCATCTTTCTCACAATGATGAGAACATAACTTCGTCTTGTAGTACGAATTTCAATCATTACCTCACAACCAGTGCCCTCTACTCCAACGAACTTCCATTTGAGTTGTAATATAAGCAAATAGAACATTATGAAGTTATGAACAAGGGGGTTACTATCTTCACATTCTAATTTTCACTATTTCTTACACACTTGCCCTCTCCTTTTTCTGTGCTACAGCAGACATTCATTTGAACAGGCCCAAATTCCAAATATCAAGGAAGCCCAGTAACCCATGTGCCCAATGAAAAATAAAAATAAAATAAGAGATTCTCTCTGGATAGTCAAAACTCAAAACCCTCATTTACTGTGCAGTAGCTTCCCACATCATTGTTGCAGAGATGATAAAACGCCGTCGTTAGCAATGCCCGTTCGGTTCTCATTTTCTTAGAGTTGGTGTCCTTTCTCAACGATCAGTCACAGCTTTCATTATTCATTCACGTATTCTTCCCGGGCTAAAGTATCAGGTACTTTGTCTTCATAACTCTACGGCTTCCTTTAAATTTGGTTACGAAGAAAACTGAGAAATATTTGATAAATTCTAAGTGGTACAATTTATCATAACTTTTTGATAAATGGGTATTCCAAAGATTGTACTTTTAAATGCAAAGTTTGTTACTTTTGTTACTGGTTTAGAAATTACTGACTAGAAATACTGCAAAGGAACATGTTAATATTTTCAGTGACATGAAAGGCTTAAACATTTAACTCAGTTACTGAAACACAATGTAGTATGAAATACTACAAAGTCACCATGGATTGAGGAGGTTTTTAACAAAGCATCTTGGTACAGGATTTGATGTCAGAGGTTCAAGCAAAAAGAGTTAGTAAAGATAGGATCAGTGCACTACCAGATGAAGTCCTTTATCACATCCTTTCGTTCCTTAAAACCGAAGATGTTGTGGTGACCATCTTTTTGTCTAGAAGATGGAAGAACATTTGGGCCTCTGTTCCGAGTCTAGATTTCTGTGACCAAGAAAACCCTGACACTATTCCTTTTTCGAGGTTTATTGATAATGTACTCTTCTTCCGTGACTCCAACAGACATTCATAAGTTTCGTCTCCATTCCATTAGTGTTGAGGATTTTGATCGTATTTGTGGTTGGATTGGCGCTGCCATTAGGCGCAATGTTGTTGAACTTGATCTTTCTGTTAAGTATTATGGAGGTGATGAGGATCACCAGCAGATCTTTAAGTTGCCTAAGAGTGTTTTCACATGTAAAACTTTGAGGGTTTTGAACTTGTGGTCAAATTTTATTATCAATGCTCCTGAATCAGGGTGTTTCCCGAATCTCAAGTCTCTCTATGTTCATTTTGATCATCCTGTCAATAACTCAATGGAGAAACTTTTTGCTTGCTGCCCTGTGCTGGAAGATTTGAGCATACATGGAAATCGTGGATTTTATGGAGATGAGGTCGTTTTGAATTTCACCATATCTGCACCCGAACTGAAAACACTGAAAGTACAATGGACGACGCATGGTGATTATGAGAGGTGCAACTTTTATGTTGTTGCCCCAAAGCTTGAAAATTTTCATCTCTGGCAGTATCCTTCAACAGACTGTTTTTTGGAGAATGCAAAAGCTCTAGTCAGAGTTACTATTTCTCTACAAGACCACTTTGCAGATGAAGACCATCTCTTTGCTATCCGTGGAACTGTACTTCTGGCAGTAATTTCCAATGTTAGATATTTGTCTCTTTCAGCACATTGTTTGAAAGTAAGTATGCCTCGAGTTCTTCCAAATATAATTTTTTTTTTTTGAGGGGAATGAATAAACTTCATTGACTTCAAATGTCATTACATTCAGAAATTATAATTTCCTCCACACTTGGAGGAGAAACATGAAAGAAATTCGAAGAGAAGGAGCCAAGCTTGGCTTCTTGAGCTAGAGTATGGGCAACCCTGTTTGCACTTCGGTGGACGTAGCGAACCTGGGCAAAAGAAGCAGCCCGCAGCAATTCCTTTAAATCATGCATCAGAAAACCTAACTCAGACCAATCCAAGCTAGCAGACTCAATGGCATTGACCAAATCTTGGCAATCCGTTTCCACCATCAATGGAACAAAGTGATGGACAATAGCCAGTTCAACCCCATGCAACAATGCAAGAAGCTCGCCATGTCTCGCTGAATTTGAGAACCTGACGGAGTGCCTGAATCCACCAAGACAGGAACCATTGAGGTCGCGAAAGACCCCCCCAACTCCAGTATACCCCGTAGCACTATCAAAGCCAGCATCAACATTAAGCTTGACCCAACCAACAGGAGGTTTCTTCCACAACTCGTTCCTCACCGGTCTTGGCACTCGAACTTCAGTATGAGTGGTCTTATATTCCTCCCACCAACCTAAAGTAATTGGGACAGCTTCTGAGGCCATTTTGACCTCACCATCCCACACTTTTGCATTTCGATTTCTCCATATAGCCCATATAATCATCAACAATGTAGCAAAAGTAGTGGAAGATTGGGAAAAGGAGGCTAACCATTCAATAATACTGGAGGCCGGAGCTGAAGATTGAATTTGAGCCAATTGAAGAAACGAAGCTGCATGACTGCAATCACGAAGAGCATGAAGAGGGGATTCAACTTCTTCATCACAGAAAGGACATTGGGTATCGATATCAATACCACGTTCACTGAGCCTACTACGTGTGGGAAGAGTATTTGAAGCCGCTCTCCAAACACATATCTTAACTGTACCAGGAACGGGAGCCTTCCAAAGTTGTTTCCAAATCATGGCACTAGGACTGGGAGATCCTGGACCCTCGTCCAAGACTCTACTCCTTGCCAGATGGTACGCTGATTTAACAGTGAAGGCACCCCGCTTATCACCAGTCCAAATCCAGCGATCATCATGAACCCGGACACTAAGAGGCAAAGCTAAAATCTTCTGCACAATATCTGGAGGAAACAATTCATAAAGTAAAGTCTGATTCCACCTACCCGGAGAAGATAGTAGCTCAGAGACTAGCTGAACCCTCGGAGTATAGAACGGCTGCAAGTTTTCACCCAATAACCATGGATCATTCCAAATGTTAGTAGACCTGCCATCCCCAATATGCCGTCGGATACCAGCCCGTAAAATATCTCGGCCTTGTACTATACTCCGCCATGCATACGAAGGAGACGAACCCAACTCTGCTTCCCAAAAGTTGCAATGAGGGAAATAAATTGCTTTCAGTAATTGAGAAGGTAACGACTGTGTGTTTTGAATGATTCTCCACCCCTGCTTAGCTAGCATGGCTAAGTTGAAGGCAAATAAATGTCGAAAACCCATACCTCCCATAGCTTTAGGTTTACAAAGCTCATCCCAAGCACGCCAATGCATACCTCTCTTCTCGTCCGAGCTTCCCCACCAAAATTGGGCACAAAGTTGGTGGAGCTCTTGAATTAAATTCAGAGGAAGCAAGTAGCAGTTCATAGTATAGAGAGGCATAGCCTGAGCAATTACCTTAATCAGAACCTCACGTCCAGCTGCACTTAACAATTTAGAACGCCAACCAGTGAGTTTTTTAGACAAATTGTCTTTGATGTAAGCGAAAGTATTATGCTTGGAACGTCCCACAAGGGTCGGAATCCCTAAATATTTCTCATGTTTCTCTACTAACTGAACTCCAAGAGTATCTGCCAACGATTGTCTCAACTGGGGAAGAACACTACCACTAAAGACCACATTACTCTTCTGTAGATTGATCTGTTGCCCTGATGCCCTTTCATAGATATTTAGAATGTTCCGAATCACAATACAATCATGGGGAGAAGCATTAGAATAGAGCATGCTATCGTCAGCAAATAGAAGATGGCTAATAGAAGGAGCACCATCACAAATGCGCAACCCTTGCCATTGTCCGCTAGTAACAGACTGAGAGATAAGAGCAGAAAGTCCTTCTGCAACGAGTAGGAAAAGATATGGCGAAATTGGATCGCCCTGTCGTAATCCACGGTGTGGTGTAACAAAACCTTTCGGGATACCATTAATTAAGAAAGAATACTTGACAGTAGATAAGCAAAATAAAATGAGATCCACCCACTGTGCAGCAAACCCCATTTTAAGCATGACCTTCTGCAAAAAGTCCCATTCCAACCTGTCATATGCCTTGCTAATATCTAATTTAAGAGCCATAAAACCTTCATGTCCTCTACGCAGATGATGCATATAATGGGCTAACTCAGATGCAACCAAAGTATTGTCTGAAATCAATCTGTCCGGGACGAATGCACTCTGCTGTGGGGAAATAATATCCGGGAGGAAAGTCTTAAGCCTATTGGCCAAAACTTTTGAAGCTATTTTATAAATAACATTGCACAAAGCAATTGGGCGCAATTGAGACATATACTGAACTTCCTTCACCTTTGGAATAAGCACCACGTGAGTAAAGTTTAAGTCATGAGGCATCTCTTTAGTTGTCAAGAAAGAGATGACTGCCCTACTAACTTCCACCCCCACTAGATCCCAATATTTCTGGAAGAAGAAGGGTGACATTCCGTCCGGGTCGGGTGCCTTGGAGGGATGCATTTGAAAGAGGGCCTGCTGCACCTCTTCAGCACTATATGGCGCCAACAGAGACTGGTTCATACCATCCGTAACTCTAGGGCTCAAAGTCTGTAGAACCAGTTCCTGAGCTTCCAGGTCCGGCTCCTGTCTAGCAAAGAGTGTTTGAAAATATCTCATCACCACTTCTTCAACTCCTCCTGGGGTCTCCTGCCACACCCCATTTTCATCGAACAAACCTTTGATTTTGTTTTTCTGTTTACGATTCGAAGCACGCTTATGGAAGAACTTAGAATTCCTATCCCCGTCCTTGAGCCAAATGGCTCGAGATCGTTGCCTCCAATAGGTTTCATCCATTGTCATGAGTTCATTCAAACGTTGGGATAAGCGAAGCTTTTCAACTTGATCAGCAGGATCAAATGGTTTCTGGAGAATCACATCCAACTGCCTACGTACTGCCTCCAATTCTTCCCTGCGCCCTTGGGTTCGGTCCTAGGCTAAAAGAAAGCTTCCCGTATCCTTGACTTTCCGACAAAGCTGAACCATCGGTCCTCCATCTTGAGGCACCGCCCATGCTTCCTCTACTGCTTGTGAAAAGGATTCATGGGAACACCACATCTCTTCAAACCTAAATCTCCGTCGACCGCGTACATTGACCGGTTGTTCCTTCCTTACTTCCAACAACAAAGGCACATGATCAGATCTGCTTGGAGATAGATTAACAATCCTGGAGAAGCCAAATTCTGAAAGCCAAGCAGGTGAGCAGGCTCCCCTATCAAGACGTTCTTTTGTATGGGCATTACTCCAAGTAAAGAGTCCCCCTGCAGCCCCTAAATCTGCAAGATTGCAATCCAGAAGGGCCTGACGGAAAGCGCCCATTTGTTGGAGACTCCGAAGTCGCCCACCGGATTTCTCCCCTAGCTCTAGAATTTCATTAAAGTCACCTGCAACCACCCACTTCACCGACGACCCACGAGCCAAGGAACGGAGGAGATCCCAAGATAAATGGCGTTGTCCCGTTTCAGGGTGGCCGTAAAAACCCGTAAAACGCCATTGGACATCCGACGGTCCCTTCACATCGGCATCGATATAGAAATAATTCACCGTCTTGACAGAAACAGACACGGTGTCGTCCCACAAGAGGGCAAGACCACCAGATCGCTCAACACGATCAAAGTGAGCAATATTTGGTAGCCCTACCGCCTTGGGAAGAGTTTGGTGTTGTTGTTTGGTACAATGGGTTTCACTGAGAAAGACTACATGTGCCTGGTGCTTCTGAATGAGAAGTTTAAGTGCATGACGAGTGCTGCTATTCACTATTCCTTGACAATTCCAGATCAGGATGTTCATTGTCACAAAGAAGGCTTGACGTCTTCTTCTTCTCCGCCGCGTACGACGTATCCAGAAACCCTAGAAGCTAGGCGGGGACCTAGGTCTTAGAGTTTCGCTGTTCTTTTTTTAAATACTCTTTCTTCCAAGTATAATTTGATAGAGAGAAATAGAGGAAATATGGCTATATGTCCTTACTTTATAGAGAAGAACAGGGAATGGTGGGCATGAGGCCCATCATTTTTATTGCCGTAAAACTTATACATGTTGAAGGAATGAAGGAAATTAAACATTAAATTAGATGTTGGTTTGATGAATTAACAGAATTGCAGTAATTTTTTTTTCATTCTGTTTTTCCCTGCAAAACTAAATGAGGATAGATTTGTGCTTCTCTCCTTCCATGATATTCTAAAGTACATGAGGAAAGACACTTCCCTTGCATTTGAACTAGGACCCTGAACCTTTAGATTGTTGCACACTTGTACTGCTATTTGTATTTGTTCTTATTATTCTTTAGCTCTTCGCTTATACCAAACATAGTGTTTGCTACTGAAAGCCTATCTTTCCATTTGGCAATTAATGATCGAATAGTACTTATTGCAAAAGGACTTAGTTTCTGCTTCTTTTTGCATGATCAATATGATTTCTCCATGTAGGGTTGCTGTCTTCCTGTCTTTGATAAGTTGAGCCGATTGGAGCTTGCTCTCTACAGTTGCTATTACTGGGAACTGCTAAAAGAGCTTCTCAGGAGATCACCTAAACTGGAATATCTTGTCTTAGAGCTGAAAGTAAGATATATTTCAACATGTATATAATACCAATTACATGCAGCTGTTAATGATTCTTATTTCATCCATTGTCTTTAATACTCCTCAGGACTTCATATGCTCCACGGCACCTTCGAGTCATCAATGGAGTCCACCAGAGTCGATACCTATCTGTTTGTCGACGCATCTCAAGACTGTCTCTATAAGGGGATTCAAGGGAAAACTGGATGAGATGGATGTGGCAAAGTATTTGTTAAACAACGGTGGAGTTTTGAAGAGGATGACTTTTTATAGTGAGGATCTTTTGCGTACCAAAGAGGAGTTAAAAATGGAGTTGTCAATGTGTCAATGGGGTTCAAAGACTTGCCAAGTTGAATTTTGCCCGGACCAAAAAGACGAAGGCTTGTCATTTTTAGGTATGCGTTCTTGGGTTTAGGATTGTCACAGAGGTGTCTCGGGTAGATAGGAGTAGAATATATTGGTAGTTGATTGTTCTCTGCTTTATAATTCTGTAGGAATTTGATTATTATGACATGTGATGGTCTATTTTGAAATGGATAATGTATGTGGTTGAATCAATGTCACCGAAATATTATTTCTCATATTCTTTTCCTGAAGATGATTTCTTTCCAATTCATTCATAGTTTGATTTTTCTCTGATTCATGAGTTTCTCCAAAAACGAAATTTCTTGGGGAATTCTGTTCACTGAAACAGGCCCCAAAAGCTAAAAATGAACAAGGTGGCCCGGTAACTCACAAGGCCCAACTAAGAATAAAGACAGTAAAGATCATCTATTCACCGATAGTCTCAGTTATGAGGCTATTCAGAATCTTCACACTTGAGAGTTGCAGAAATGGTGAAACGCCGAGGTTAGCATTGCTATTTTGGTTCTCATTTTCATACAGAGGGTGAGACTGTTTCTCAGATATTTCAGTATTCACTAGCATCAGGTACTTGTCTTCATAACTCTTTGGCTTCCTTACATCTGTTTGGTTACCCAGAAAAGTTGAAGAAATACATTTTACATTTTTATGGATTTGTTACATCTATAAAGTAGAATTTCGTGCTTAAGTATATGTGAAGATAAATGGGCATCCACAGATTTTATTGTTAAATGCAAAGTTTGTAACTTTTTCAATTCACTTTGGGAAATTATGGACTTGAAATGTTAAAAGAAAATATGTGAAGAGTTTCATGCATATTCCGTTAGTTTCAATTGAAATATAAAGGGACATTACATGTAAAGGGCTTAAATGTTTATCATGTTTTCATTTTCTCAGTACTAAAACATAATGTTGAAATCTTCTTTGAAGTTTCGACAGTTACCATGGATTTCAATCTGGTTACAGGTTTGATGTCAGAGCTTGAAGCAAAAAGAGTTAAAGATAGAATCAGTGCATTACCGGATGCAGTCCTTTGTCACATCCTTTCATTCCTTGATAGAACAGAAGATGCTGTGACGACCAGCGTTTTGTCCAAAAGATGGAAGAAAATCTGGGCCTCTGTACCCAGTCTTGTCTTTTGCGATGAAGATAACCCGGACTGTGTTTCTTTTGTGAGGTTTGTTGATAATGTACTCTTCTTTCGCAACTCAACAGACATTCGAAAGTTCCATCTTCAGTCTTGCTGTGTTAAGGATTTCGCTCGTATTTATGGTTGGATTGGCACTGCCATAAGGCGTAATGTTGTTGAACTCGATCTTTCTGTAGAGGATTTTGCAGGTGATGATGATCACCCTCGGGTTTTTGAGTTGCCTGAGAGTGTTTTCACATGCAAAACACTGATGGTTTTGGGGTTGTCTTCAAACTTTATTACCAATCCTCCCACTTCAGGGTGTTTCCCAAGCCTCAAGTCTCTCAATGTGCAGATTGACCATCCAGTCAATAAATCTGTGGAGAAGCTTTTTTCTTGCTGCCCTGTACTGGAAAATTTACGCATAGGTGGATCACATGGAATGCAAAGAGATGATCCGATTTTGAATTTTAATGTCTCTGCGCCTGAATTGAAGACGTTAAGAATATATTGGAGTTCATGTGATGTTTATGAGAAGTGCTGCAAGTTTCATATTAATGCCCCGAAGCTTGAAAACTTTCATCTTTGGCAGGATCCTCCTACAGATTGTTTTTTGGAGAATTCAAAAACGTTAGTCAAAGTTACTATTACTCTCTGTGACCCACTCCATGACAATTCTGCAGAAGCAGATCATCGCTTTGCTATCCGTGGAACTGCTCTTCTGGCAGGAATATCTAGTGCTAGGTCCTTGTATCTTTCAGCACATCGTTTGAAAGTAAGTATGCCCTAACTTCTTCCTTGCACTATATTTGGTATAGGAAGGGAAAAAATGTGTGGTTGGAAAAGAGGAAGAACAGATACAGTTACCTTCTTTTGATAAACAGGAACAGGAAGAGTGAGGCACATCATTTTTATTGCCTTAAAAGTTGTACAGTTTGATGGAATCAAAGAAATTTAAGTAGTAATTTGATGTTGGTTTGAAAGTATTAAATTTGTAATTTGCCCTTTTTATTATTATTTTTTTCATAAAATACCAAATGAGTAAAGGTATATGCACCTCTCCTTCCATGATATTGTAGTACTGGAGACAAACACATCCCTTGCATTAAGATTGATTCCTCTACTTGTGTCTTTATTGTTCTTATCATTCTTTCTTTGTACCTTATAAAGTCTTTGTAAAATAATAAAAAATATCAACCAAGTGTTTGTTGGATTGTGGCAATTAAGATTAAAGTTGTATATTGTGCATAACTTAGAAAATGTTCAATTTCTGCATAAGTTTATTATTCTTATTAATAAGTTTTCTCTGCTGTAGAAATGTTGTCTACCTACTTTTGACAAGTTGAGCAGATTGGAGTTGATTCTTTACAATTGCTATTACTGGGAATTGCTGAAAGAGGTGCTCAAGAGATCGCCTAATCTGGAAAGGCTCGTCTTGGAACTTAGTGTAAGCTGAGTTTCAACTTATGCTGCATGATACCATTTGCATCAAGCCCTTTATGATTCTTATTTAGTCCATTCTTTAAATAATTTCCAGGAATGCAAGTGTGGAGAATCCTCGGATCATCAATGGATCCCACCACGGTTCGTGCCTAGTTGTTTGCTGTCACAACTCAAGACTATCTCTATAAGGGGATTCAAGGGCAAAGTAGATGAGATGGATGTGGCAAGGTATTTGTTGGAAAATGGGGAAGGTTTGAAGAAGATGACTATTTACTATAATGATCATCTGTGCATGAAAGAAGAGTTGCACAAGCAATTCTCAATGTTTCAGTGGGGTTCAGTGACTTGTCAAGTTGAACTTTTTTCAGACATAAGAGAAGCAAATTGTGCTTCTTACGGTATGTTCTAGGATCAATTTCACAACGGTAGATGTATCGTCAGTATTGGTACAAGTTGAATCTATTTGTGGTTGATCGTTTTCCATTGTATAACTATCTCTGTTTAGCTTCGTAACTCATTGTGACATATCATGGTCCAATTTGCAATGGAAAAAGTATGTTTGCTTTTACCAACTCGACCACTTGTGGTGGTTGGAAAAAGCAAGTGTTAAATTCAATATCATTGAACTATTATTTTCCTCTCCATTTATGTAAATGGCCAAGTAGGAAATTTAAAGGTGGATATGTAGGATCTTGAGCTCTGAAACTAATGGGATACATATTGTGTTTGTGGTTGGTGTAACGCAATGAAATAGGAAATCTATCCTATTTTTGGTTGAATGATGGATACTTCATCCTAGGGCTGGGCGTTTTCACCCGAGAGATCAAGAAACCGGGTCAATCCGGACTGAAACCGACAATTCGGGTCGGTTTTGAAAGCAGATTTCCTCGGTTCGGGCTAAACCGAACCGATTACAAGTTTCCTCGGGTCGGTCTCGGTTTTCATATTTCCAGGCCCGCGCTGATTAGGACCGATCCGAACTGCTTATTTGTACATGTACATGTGTCAAATTTTAATTGGTTGTCATATGTATGTATAGAGCATACCATACACTCACTTGCAGGCAATCACCCAATAATCCCAATTGCATTTCGAGTCTTCGACAGATCATAGATCGACCTAATCACCTAATCACCTCTTCAGTTCGAGAAAACCTCAAAACCCCAGCCCTTATTTCCTTGATTCCTTCTGTTCTTCACTTCTTCACCCATCGATTAGGGCTGGGCTCTGTCACTCTGTGTCTCGAACTCTCGATCAATCACCCATTCACCCATGGATTCCTCCACTGGAAACACAGAACAAACCCAATCCCAATCTCAAAGCCATTCCGAACCCAATTCAAATTCCAATTCGAGTCCAGCAAACTCCAATTCCAAGTCCGATCCCGAGCTCGAAGTTGCCGAGAATGCTGTCGTCCCTGCAACCGCAAGTACTGGTACTCCATCTTATGATGGAACTCCATCTACGATGACATCGTCACGACCACCAAAACCCAAAAAGAGAGGGAGAAATAGTACATCCACAGGGTCGAAGGAGCGTTCAATGGTATGGGAGCACTATGAGAAGATTGACAAGCCACTGTATGAGTTCAAAGATGGAAAGAAGGTCCAGGTTGGGACTACCAAGCGGGCCAAATGCAGGTACTGCTCTACAGTCCTTGCTTGTAATCCATACGATAATGGTACCAGTAGCTTGAAGAGGCATATAGAGGTTGTGTGTAAAAAATACCCTAGTAGGATAGATCTGGAAGAGTTTCAGCAAGTGTATGTAGCTGGAGGGAACTTGAATGAACCTTCTTTAACTATGAGGGCATTTAGTCAAGATGCTTGTGTAAGAGCTTGTGTTGAGATGATAGTAATAGACGAGCTGCCATTTAGTCACCCGGAAAAGGAAGGCTTTCAGAGGTTTTGTAAAGTTGCATGTCCTAAGTTTAAGACTCCTTCTAGGAGATTAGTTGTAAGCACATTTTGGAAATTGTATGATGTTGAGAAGAAAAAACTTAGGCAGGAGCTAGCTAGCCACTGTGTTAATTTAACCACCAATACGTGGACTCGGTGTAGAACATAAATTACATGGTGGTTGCGGCTCATTTCATAGATGGTGGCTGGAATTTACACAAAAGAATTCTTAACTTTTGTGTAATTTCTAATCATCAAGGGAAGACCATAGGAAGGCTGTTGGAAACATGCCTACTTGAATGGGGAATTGAGAGAGTGTTGACTGTGTCGGTGGATAACGCATCCGCAAACAAAGTTGCTATTGATTACATTAGGAAAAAGATGCTGACTTGGAAAAAACAGCCTTTTTTAGAAGGCAAGTGGCTTCATGTGAGGTGTTTAGCTCACATTCTCAACTTGATTGTGAAATCAGGGTTAAGAATGATGGATAAATCTGTGGCTGCGATTAGAAACGCAATTCGTTATGTTAGGAGTTCGTCTGCAAGGCTTGATGTTTTTTAGTGATGTGTTGCCATAGAACAATTGAATTGCAAGAAGGTGTTGGTGTGAGTCATCGTTCCCTATTAGGAATAGGCTACAAGGGAATATATTGTTGTAAATACTTACCTTGTATGTATTGTAGTACAGTAGTACACAATAGTTGTAGTACGATTGTAATCTGTTTATATACACCACAGAATGGGTGTAATAATCTATTAGAAAAGTCATTCTCTCAATACTGTCTTATTTGACTTGGTATCAGAGCAAAGATCCGAGAGGACTTTGTCTCTTATTTTCTACTTCCTAATTTCCTAGGTCGGGTTTTAGGGGTGTTGTTTCTCCTATCGCTGTCTCTCATCCAAGAACGACTATATTGTCTTCTTCTTGGATTTCAACATCATCAGACCAGTCACTTCCATCATCAGACCGGCTTCGTCTCCAGAACTAGACCGCCGTCGTATTCGTTGGTCAAGACCAGTCACCTTCTTCCTGCAACAGATCCGGCATCAAGATCAGATCGTTGTTCATTCCTAATCGAGTCCAGTCGGCTTCGTCATCTGTCATCAACCCAGTCGGCTTCGTCATCTGTCATCTGTCATCGCCGCCGTCATCTGTCATCAACCCAGATCGGCATCTTTCCCATCGAGGCCAGTCGGCTTCGTCTTCCGCCCGAAACCGCCGCTGTCGTCTCTCATCAACCCAGATCGGCATCTCTCTTGGTTACCAGCCCAGAATCATCCCTCTTCCTCGATTTCCAGATCGGCATCAACGTTCTTTCTGTCCAGATCGGCGCCTGCAACCAATCTCGACCCGACCTTCTACGACCCGGCCCGAGCTACAAGGTGACCCGTGCAACCAGTCGAACCCGGGTCAACCCGTGCAACAAGTCAACCCGACCCGACCCGTGTGCAACAGGTAAAAAAAAAAGAAAGAAAAAAAGGGTTCTGCACGTTCTATCCTTATTC
>BDJD01001960.1:22371-38980 GCA_002564525.1 Rosa multiflora
TGGTTATTTTGATGAGGATGAAGTTGAGGATGATGAGTGGTTAGAAGTGCCAGAATTACAAGCTGAAAAAAAGCCAAAAGACAAGGTGAAAAGGGTAGGGCCACCGGTTGAAACTGATTGGGAAAGAGCCACTGTTTTTGTGAACTTCCTCAAGGTAATCGGCTACTTTTATAAACTGCTTTAATCAGTTTAATGATAGCTTGTTTAGTTTATGTGTTTCTGCATTTTCTGCAATTAGGCATTTAGGCTTGATGTACTTTACAGTTTACAGTTTTTCTGCATTTTGTACTTGCTTTACAGTTTCTGCATTTTGTACTTGCTTTACAGTTTCTGCATTTTGTAGTTGCTTTACAATTTCTGTTTTATACTCTTATATATGCAGGTATTCTATGATGTCACAATGAGGATTTCGGCCACTAACAGTCCCACAGCTCAGAAAGCGTTCCACGATATCGTGGCAATTGAAGCTGAGATCGATGACTTGTTCGACCATCCTGAGATGTGTAATGGAAGCAATACAGAAAAGATCTTGTTTGAGATGCAAGTTTAAAAAATATTTTGCAAGCCTCGATGACATGAATCACTTGCTTTTGGTGGCTTTGGTTTTAGATCCACGATACAAGCTTCGCAATTTTGAGAGGGTATGTAGAACATGGCTTAAACTTGATCCTGCAACAATCAAGCATAGGTCTGCTGAGCTGAAGGAATTGGTGGTGAACCTCACGAACTTGTATTCATCGTCTTTGGGCACCAAAAAGTCAAGACCAAGTGGCAATGAGGCTGAGAATACTGCAGCAAGTGGTACCGGAAGCTCTAGCACAAGAAGTTCAAGAACCCAAATGAGTGGGAAGATGGCTGCCATGCAATCTGATTGGAAACAAGAGTTGGAAGACTCAGATCAGACTGTAGTTTCACACGAGGTGGATAGGTACTTGCTGGACCCTATTGAAGACCCTCCAGAACATGAAGATTGGAAACTTCTTGTATGGTGGAAGCTTAATGGTTGTAAGTACCCCAATCTTGCATTAGTCGCCAAGGATGTGCTTGCAATTCAAGTAAGCACAGTTGCTAGTGAAAGCTGTTTCAGCACAGGGAGGAGGGTAATCGATCCATTCAGGAGTTCACTATCTGCAAAAACAGTGGAAGCATTGATATGCTTCCAAAATTGGTTGAGGTCAGAAAGCATTCAAAGCATCGAATATGGTCCAACAGTTGAGGATATGAACTTCTATGAAGAAGTTGAGAGAGGTACAATTTTTTAATCATTTGAATATTTGAGTTTTGCGTTTAATGACTTTGCAGTTTGCAACTTTGCACTTTCGGGATAATGTGAATTTGTTTTTTCGTAGACCATGTGCTTTGAGACACAACAGACAGTGCGCAAGTCAAAGCTGCCAAAGGGAAAGGAATCAAAGAAGCAACTCCATCAACAAAAAAGCAAGTAGGTGTTCCACCAGTTAACAAGCAAGGAGCTATGGCAGCACCAAAAAAGGCTGCTGGAAGTTCAGTTCAAAGAGGACAAGAAAATAAAGAACTACCTACTGTGCAAGTGCTTATTGTTTTAAACTTTTTTCTAAATATTCTGTTTGAGTGAAATAATTAATAATGAACTGCCAAGTGCCTACTGTGGAAGTGCTTATTGAGTTATTGTCATGTTGTTGACTTGTTGCTTATTGTTGATTTGTTGTTGTCAATTTGTCATATGCAGATTGTTATTTGAGTTACTTGAGATATTGAGTCATTTGTTATTTGTTTATGGTTGTAGTAGATTTGGATGACTTAAGTCACTTAACAGTCTTAATTACTTAAGTGTGCATAGTTGGATGGCTTTAGTCGGCTTGACTGCTTTGGTTTCCAATTTCGCATAGTTTGCTTCAGTTTGCAATCTTGCATAGTTTGGCAGTTTGCTTGTTGCTGCTTTGCTTCAATTTGGATAGTTTGGAATTTTAAATGGCAGTTTGCTCACTTGCTGCTTTGCTTCAGTTTTGACTTTGGACAGTTTGTTAACTTTGTTATTTGGAATTTTGGATAGCTTCATTTTCAAGGATCAAGGATGTGCTTTTGCTTCAGTTTGCACTTTGTACTTTGTAGTTTGTAATTTGGATAGCTTTAGTTTGCAAGGATGTGCTTTTGCTTCAGTTTGTAGTTTGCAGTCTGTGAATCAATGAATCTGGAAAAATAGGTTTCTTGGCCCGGAAAACCGATAGTGTTCGGGTCGGTTTCTAATCAGTTCTTACGTGCAAAAAAAACCGATCCAGACCGAACCGATAGTATCGGTTTCGGACTCAGTTTCCATCTTTTTCAGACCGAACCGATCCGAACCCAGCCCTACAGTTCATCCCATGTTTGGTTAACTATCCAATGGGAATGAACTTTAATAACATATTGTAATGATCTTGATTTTATTAGTCTCAAAGACTTGCTCTTTCGGGATTATTTGAGAAATCGAAATATAAAGAAATAACAAAAGCTCGAAACGTACGATTTTTAGAAATTGACTTTTTATACGTACGGAATTTGGGAATGCTTCCTTCATGAAAGTTGTAGAGCGCGTCGATACGAGTTCGTGCATATGTGGAACACAAAAATCGGAGTTCGTACGAAGTAGTTATCTCTTTTAGAAGAAATTTCCAACTCGGGTATATAGGGAAAAAACCCTAGCATTTTTGGAAACTTTCCATTTTTTTCAGCCGGCCTCCCTTTTTGGAAACTACTGTTCATTCATTCTCTCTCTCTCTCTCTCTCTCGGCCGAACCCAGAAAAACAGAGCAAGAGGCTCTCCAATCAATCTCTCCCTCCTCAAGCCACCCCACGAGGTCGAACCACTTTCTACAGCTCCGCCCCGACAAGGCGGGAAACGGCGGCGGCAGCACGGTTTCGGGTTAACCCCGATTTTGTTCCAAGCTCGATATCTCGAGCTACCGCTCACCAATCCTTGCCAAACTTCATCCTCAAGCTCAGCTCGACCTCCAGAAGCTCCCTGAAGTGTCCTTGCACGACGGCGCTGCGTGTGGTAGTGACTGGAAGCCAGTCCCGATTTGGATCCAACAGAACTTTTGATCCAGATATCTCGAGCTGTAGAGCTTAGTTTCGGGTGATTCTTGGACTGGGAGCTCGCCTTGAGTTTCTGAACAAATCTTCAGAAGGAATCGAAGAGAGTTGTTGAAGTTCTTACGTGGATCGGAGCACCTGCCGGATTCTGGAAATTTTCTGGCCACCGTAGCTTCTAAGGTAGATTTCGATCCCTTCCTGATGTTTTTTGATGTCATGCCTTTAGAGTTTTCTGATAAGCATGATGAGATGAAGGGGAGCAGCCCGGCCTCGACACCATTGGTGGTGGTCGGCGGCGGCTCTGCCACTAACTCCGGCAGCCCTTTTCCAACCACCTCCGGGGGGTCAAAAATATAGTTTTTGTACATTTTTAGATTCTACATCTCAATACGATCATTTCGATGTACTATACGCATTTTTTGGATATCGTATGATTTAGTTGTGAATTTTACGATTTCGATCGTTCGGTTTGTGATCTGTGAGGATGGGGCCATCCGATTGACTTATAGTTTTGATATATTGATTGTAGGATTGTCTCGATGACATTGTGTGGTCATGGGTGAAGATCCGACCGCTGGATCTTTGTTTAAGTGTGTTTTGTGATTCATTTGCTAAGTTGCGATCATATGTGATTAGGTGATTGACGGATCGATTGAGGACGATTTAGGATCGTTGTTTTTAGGCTGTTGAGAAGACGCAGCTGGATTGGAGGTGAGTAAATCTCACGTGGTTCATTTACGAACGGATTTATTTATTACTCGAAATTACTTGTTTAATTGTTAAATCATTTTCGAAATAAATTATTTGTTTTAAAATATATGAACTTGATCGACAACGGTTCATGGGTAGGTTAAAATAATGTTTTGATATAAAATGATTTTCGAGAATGACTACGTATATATATATATATATATATATATATATATATATATATTTACGTGGAATATATATATGGATGGTGTGGTGTTGGGATATGTATATGTTTGATGATGATATTGTTGAAAGAGTTATTTGGAGTTGTGATGTGAAAATTGTGAGTCGGAAGGTTTCAGTGGTAAACGTGGGTTTATTCTGAGGACCGAAGGGTCCGAAGTTTGAAGGTTACAGTGGTAACCTGGGTTTCTATTCTGAGGGCTAAGTGGTCCGAAGTTTGAAGGTTACAGTGGTAACCTGGATTTCTATTCTGAGGACCGAAGGGTCTGAAGTTTGGTCGTAAGGTTGAACCTCGGCAGAGGTGACAGGTTACGATTCAGTTGAGCTCGAGTCTGTCGTTGTTCAGGGAAGGTTTTTGGGGTTTTTCGTTTGTGTTTACGTGAGATTGGGATTGCTATGATTTGAATTATGTGATTTTTGGTGATCTCCTGGACTAATTTCTATGCAGGGATTACTAATTTTTATCTAGTGTGATTGGATGTTTGGTTGTGTTTGTGAAGTTAAATGGTGTTGCTTTAATTATCTCACGAGCAGAGAAATTATAAGCATGTGTGACGTGAGTCACTTTATTTGAGTTTACTCATACGGGCTTAAAAAGCTTACCGGGTTTGTTTTGTTCAATCCCGGTGCACTATTCGATGGTGTAGCGGTTGTTCCTGCAGGTCAGGATCCCCAGGGTTGAGATCGAGGCAAGGAGTACAGGCAGTGCTAGGTTCATAACCCATTTTTGTTAGCGTACTGCTATTTTTGGTATGCTCCTAGTGAGCGTTTACATTTGTATATCCATTCACTGGATTTTTGTAAACACTTGTAGTTGTTACTCAGATTTTTTTTGAAAGGGTTTCTTGTAATTATAAGAGTTGGTTTAATTATCGCGTTTCGGATTTGAATTTATTTATTCAAAATTCGGGGCGTGAGACATATAATTAACAAAATAAATAAATAACTATTCTATAGAACATTACCATAATGATAATTTTATCTTAACAAATATGCAAAGAGTTTTTCTATTGGAACCTCCAAATTTACTCACTTGACTTCTATGCTTTTTACACCTCTTATCAAATTTTCAAATACTAAATTTACTCACTAAACCTCACTAAAGTTCCTCAAATAACCTCACTCATGTAATTTGCAAACAAATTATTATCTTTAAAATAAAAAATTTAGTCGTTTCAATGATTTAATCACTTTATAAATCTTAACTAAATATACATTTCTTAATCAAACTTTAGTTTCAAAAATTAATATCTAATCAATAAGAAATGCCATGAACTATTATGTTTTTTTTTTATAATTTTTTTTTCTATTTTAGCTGTGCAGAAAAAAAAATGAAGAAATCATTTGTTTTTATTCTAAAAAAAAAAATCATTCTTTTTTTAATGTTTGAAAATAGATAAGGAAAATAATAAGGAATACAATCTAATATTATTGAATTGGAAAGTTTACATAAAATAAATATAATATTTTTTTGGTATAATTATTGTCCTTAATAGTCATTTTATAGTAAGTTATATATGTCATTTAATAATTCATAATAGAGTGAGGTCAAGTGAGCAAATTTGAAGGTCCCAATATAAACATATCGTTTCACCTCAAAATGAATGTGAAAGGTCCACATTTCAGAGTTACATATGAAGAGATGGTGGCTCTCCTAGTTCTCATTTTCTTTGCAAGGAATCAAACATTTAGAACTCGGTACTAGAATTTTTCAACCGAAGCTCGTGTAAGGTACTCTTTCTTCCTCACGATTTTTTTGGTTACCTTTAGACTGATAAAAAGTAAAACTGTAATACAAAGTGTAATTCATAATTTCTGGAAAAATTGTAATCCTTCATTCGGTAGATGAAAACCTAGTTTTCTAGTTTCTTTTCCACTACCCAGAAAAAAGCTGTTGCACATTTCTTATTCATCCATGGAGAACATGTGAGTTAATTAGGGTATATCAAAGTGTAATGTCTAATATGTTATTCTCTTTACTAGTTCTTAGTTCTGTTTGTTTCCATTGAATAACTTTCCTCAAGAAAGTAGAATGTGATCGATGCTGATTTGTTAATGATAAGAAATCATTAGTGTATTCAAGGCAAAGTTGCTAAACTTTTTATTGACTTGTCAATTCCTGAGAGAAATCAATAGCGTAAATCTCTTGTCTCCATTTTGTTATAATACATTTTCCTCTGCTCAGTTTCATTGAATTCTTAAGCATAGAAAGCTTCTTAAGCTATCAAAGTTACAAGGGCTGTGTGCAGTTTCACAGTGTTTCGTAGTATCAGTGTAGAAATGGATTCAAAGTCAAAGCATCAAGCAGGAGCCGAAGTTAAAGATAGCATCAGTGCATTACCGGATGCAGTTTTGTGCCACATACTTTCTTCCCTTCAAACAAAAAATGCTGTGAGGACGGGCATTTTGTCACCAAGATGGAAGAACATTTGGTTTTCTATTCACAACTAGACTTCCATGATAGAGATTTTAAAGACTCTGCCAGTTTTTTTACGTTTGTTGAGCGTGTACTTTTCTTCCGCAACTCATCAGACATTCAAAATTTTTTTCTTCACTGCTCCAGGGATAAGGATTACTCTCGTATTTATGGTTGGATTCTTACTGCCATTAGATGTAACGTTGTTGAACTTGATCTCCGTGTTGATCCACAAGGAAGAGCAGCCTTTTTGTGTGCCAGACACTGACAGTTTTGAAGCTAATGTCACATTTTATTACCAACACTCCTGCCTCATACTCCTGCCTCATAAGGCAGGAGTGGTGTTTCCCTAATCTGAAATGTCTCCTTGTTACAGTTTATTTGCGTAAAGATAATGACGTAATGTTGAAGCTGTTTACAAAGTGTCCTGTACTTGAAGAGTTTACCATACGGGGTTGTCTTCAAGCAGATATTGTTCTGAATGTCAACATTTTCGGCCCCTAGACTGAAGATGCTAAATGAACTTTGGCAGGAAGCCAAGCCAGCAATGATGATCGCGAGGTGTACAACTTCTCTTTTTGATGTCCCATTGCTTGAATACCTTGATACCGCGGAGGATTTCTAGTCAAATTATTTTTTGAGGAGTAGTGAAAATTCCCTCGTCAGAGCTATTCTTGATCTCTATGTAATGTTATTATTGCCCCCCAATACTCATATTATTGCTTCCCAAAAATCATATTGTTGCCTCCAATAATCATATTATTTCCGTCCAGTGAATTGTATAAACTCCCAAAACCAAAATGAATACACTACAGACACAATTGATCATATTATTGCCCCCCAGTAATCATATTATTGCCCCCTAATATGTATATTATTGCCTCCAATAATCATATTATTTCCGTCCAGTGAATTGTATAAACTCCCAAAACCAAAATAAATACACTACAGACACAATTGATCATATTATTGCCCCCAGTAATCATATTATTGTCCCCCAATACACATATTATTGCCTCCTAATAATCATATTATTGCCCTCAAGTGAACCAAAATGAATACACTAAAAACACAATTGATCAATTTATATGTTCAATTGTACAAGTTAACTTTTTTTTCCTTCACCATTCTCGGAGTTCACACTATAAAAAAAAAAATGATCTAGGCACCCAGAAATTGCTCTGGGCACCAGATCAGAATGACTGGGGAATTAGAAACTCGATATCGAACCGGCAGATCTTGAAGCTTTGGGCCGACGAGCTCGTCTCCCGCGGCTTCTTCCTCCACCGCACCACCACCGACCTCAACCTCAACCACCTTACGTCTTCGTTGCCGTCGGGTTCCCAAGGAAGACCCGGCCAAGATTCGGATCGAGAAACAGATCCGAGTTGGCCCAAAATCCGCAGGAAAGGTTTCGTCACCATCATCGACTCGCCGGGCGACGACTTCTGCACCGCCCTGGATCGGATTCTTGTGCTCCACCCATTGGTAGTAATTGAAATCATTTTATAATAAAAAAATATTTTTTCAGTTGTACTTTTCAAATTCCATGTGTTGCTTCACGAGCAATGTTGTAGATTTCTTATATGATTTTATATATGGGGCATAGGTTATCTTGATAATATATTTTTAAATTCTTGGATATGACGTGTTTGCATTTTCTTACTTTCTTTATTTCCTTTTTAAATGCTTGTTTTAGATTTTTTATACGATTTTATATATGTGGCATAGGTTATCTTGATGGATGAATATTTTTAAATTCTCGGATATGACAAGTGTTTGCATTTTCTTACTTCCTTTTGTTCGTTTTTAAATGCTTTTTTCATGAATAAAATAAAGGAAAAAATATCGTTTTAGTCACTCAATATTTATCACTTTAGTCCACCGGTGTCAATCAAGCGAAAGTTGAGTGACTAAAACTATATTTTTTCCTAAAATAAATATTGAAAATATGACACATGGTTTACTGCTTTTATCAAACATTTATTTCATAATAACTTACAGTTACAAGGAAAATTTATTCAAAAAAAAAAAAAACAAGGGCTAAATTTAAAAATAAAATAAAAATGACTACGGCTTGATGACGTCAACAACTAGCCGTTGCTGACATCATGCATTGGTCACACCTGACCAAATGTGGGCCTCCCCACTTTCTAATCCATTTTTATAAAGGGCTAAAAGGCTATTCTTGGGGCTAAAAATAGCCCTTTGGGTTGCACTTTGGCCCTTTAGCCCTTCCCCCTTGGGTTGGACATGGTTTGGGCTAAAATATAGCCCTTTAGCCCTTTAAACCAAGGAGTTGGAGAAGGCCTAAGCATATGTTGTAATATTTTGTATCCTGGTGGTCAGTACAACTATTCGATTAATTGCCCAAAGCTTGAGAATCTTGTTCTAAAGGGGAAGTTTTTGGCAAACTTTTATTTGGGCCAAGTAGAATCCCTAGTTAAAGCCAATATTGAGCTACTTCGCCATTTTTCGAAGAAAGAATCTGGCTTTTCCCTAGTTACTGCGCTTTTGGCAGGAGTATCCAATGTTAATTTTTTATGTTTTTCAGCTCATTGTTTTGAGGTATGTTTGGTCTAATTTTATATACTCCATTTCCTTCTACTTACAAATCCTATTTATCTATTTATTCTTTCTCCTGCAAAATAGTGACTGACTGTGACTAAAACCATATATTTTGCATCATATAATAATTTGAGTTTAACAATGCTGCATAAGTTATCTGTAAATGTTCAATATATATGCATAAGGTTGTGCTTGATCAATATTCAATACTATGTTTTCATGAAGGTTGGTTCTCTGCCTGCTTTTGGTAATTTGAGCAAATTGAGGTTGGTGCTTTACAAATGCTTTCCCTGGGAATTGCTAACAGAGTTACTTAGCAGATCACCTCATCTGCAGTATCTTGTCTTAGAACATAGTGTAAGATGTATTTCTATTGTGATACGTGTGACCAATTGACGTGCGGTATTCATTGATTCTGGATCGTTCCATTGACTCTTTTGATTTTTGATCAGGACACTAGTTGTAATAAAAAAGACTCCAAGTATGGAGCAGACTCAGAACCTTATGAAGGCCCGAAGCCGCAATGGTGTGCACCAGAGCTTGTGCCTAGTTGTTTAGAATCAAACCTCGAGACTATCTCCATTGAGGGACTCAGAACCTTATGAAGGCCCGAAGCCGCAATGGTGTGCACCAGAGCTTGTGCCTAGTTGTTTAGAATCAAACCTCGAGACTATCTCCATTGAGGGATTCAAGGGGCAGCTGAATACAATGGAAGTGGCTAAATATTTCTTAAGGAACTGTGAAGTTTTGAAGAAGTTGACGCTTTCTTCAGATCCTTTGTGTGAAGAAATGCAGGCCTTACACAAAGAGCTTTTAATGTTTCCAAAGGTTTCGAAGGCTTGTGTAGTTAATTTTGTCTAAGGTGAAGCTTTTGGTTTTGAAAAGACTATTTTCTGAAGTGTTGCATCTCTGTGTTTGAGACTGATTCTCACAATTGTAAAAGCATCTTCTTTGTGATTGAAGATGAATCCACACTTGTTTGATTTAAATTTCAAATAAATTCTCTTATTAGATCAAGGAAGTGTACGTACTGCTTAAACTCATCTTCATGTATGGATAGCTTGTTGATTTGATTTCTTCAAATCCATATTTGCTTGGATAAATATTTCTTTGGACTAAATTTAGTTTGCCCCCTTAAATTTTGGAGCAAATATCAGTTTGGTTTCTGATTTTTTTTTTTAATCATAATGATCCCTGCATTTTCAATTTCCATCACTCGAGTCTAAATTTCAAATTTGACTCCGAACATGACGTCATATGGTGAGTTGGCACCGACAAGCATGGCCCACTATTCAGATTTCAACCCTCAGTTTGGACATTCGTCCAAACTACCCTTAATACTCTTTTCCTCGTCTCTCTTCCTAAAACTCAAGAGCTTCTCTCTCTCAACCCTTTCTCTCTCTTCACCTCCACCCTGTCTCAACCCATGTCGACTTCCACCTCAGATCACAACCATAATAACTCCAATGATCCCAACCCACCTCTATAGCCTGTTGCAGGATCTCTAGGATCCAATTCAAAATCTTTACCAGCTCCCCACCTTGCCGGAGTTCCTCTTTGCCGAGGAGGCCCGACGCCAGTGCTGATCCTAGGAGGAAAAGCTCACCTTCTACACTGGACCTACCTAGCTTGCCAGCGCTATTGGCTGGAAATCTGTCGGCGTCATCTCTAGCGTCCAGTTATTCGAGGCAGGCGACACCACAAAGCTTAGGATTGATAAGATTTCGTTGGGTACCTGGGTTTCATTGAAAATTAGAAATTTGAATTGTACTTCAGAGGACGAAAAGTGTGTGAAGATGAGCACAAAGGTGGCAATTACAAAACTCAGGATCGATAAGCTTGTTTGCATAACCGGTGAAGTCTGCATCTTTGGATCGGGTAGTAACAAATTGCTCACCCGATGTTTGTGAGCTTCTGGGGTGCAGGTTTATTGTCTTGCATTTAAAAAAAAAAAAATCTTTTTATTGTTAAATGTCCATTTTACCCTTCTTGTGGGCCATGCTGTCAGTGCTAAGTCATCTTGTGACGTCATGTTTGGAGTTAAATTTGAAATTTAGACTCGGGTGATAGAAATTGGAAGTGCAAGGACCATCATGATTAAAAAAAAATAAAAAAATCAGAGACCAAACTGATGTTTGCCCCAAAGTTTAAGGGGGCAAACTGAATTTAGTCCTATTGGATCTGGTTGAAATCCACAACATAAATTTGTTGAAGAATCTGAAATGACTGGGACAATGAATCCAAGGAAAAGTAAAACAGAAATCACATTGAAATATATTTTTATTGACCAATCAGAACTGCCCCCGAGGGTCTATATATAATTGCCTCAAACGGTCCAACATACATACATACATTATTGGACTTTTGAATAACAGTAAAGAAGATCTTATAAAAATGAAACATTTGCGCATAGAAGATGTAAAAGATACATTGAATATTCTAGAAATAAAAAAGCATTTCAAATAAATTTAAATGTTTTTTTTTTCTAAGATTTTGTCTGAAAAGATAAAAATTTGAAATAGCACAATCCATATATTTGGAATAGGTCCAAAATTAAATTGAGTAGATGTATCTAGGGAAAATTCACTTTGAAGCGACGATTCCCTAGATACACATGTCGTAATCTTTTTTTTTTTTTAACAATCAAATCAATTTAAAAAAGACCTAAAGTGAGGGACTTATCAATAGGTAGTGTTGCTCCAATACCCAACCAAAGAGCTACTACAGTACCAATAAAAAAAACGGTTGTCGCTGTGGGACGACGAAATGGATTTTGGAATTTATTAATATTCTCCAAAAAAGGTACTTTTTTTTATGAATTCATAAATATTTATGAATTTAAAAAATATATGCGTGATATACAAACAATCTACTAATTTTCTATTTAAATTAATCCATTTCATTCAAATACTATAAACTATATCACGGTATTCCCTTATAATACTTCAGGTGCTAAGGAAACTATTTTAGTGAAATTTAACTGTCTTAATTCCCGGAGGATCGCGCCAAAAATTCGAACTTGATGAAGGTCTCGAAAACCAAGCCGCCTTCCATCCTGGTTAGACAACAAGCTTGCCATTGTATCCCATTGAAGCGTCTTGGCAGTCGAAGTAAACAACAAAACTTTAAAATTCAATCATATATGGTTGTTGTAGATACCTACTAGCATGACTAGTTTGCTATCTCACCAAGCATAATTAACACCCTCTTTGGGACACCCACAAGCCATGGTGAGGCCCAACCGCTACTTGCATCTTGTAGCCCTATGTTCAAGCTACGCTACGGTATCCGGAAGTCGCAAATCCGTCGCCGGGAAGCCACCTTTCCGGCCTTGCCAACATGCCCTCACAAATAGGCTTTCTAGACTAGAATAGTGATTTTAGTCATCCCACATCTAAGAAAATGTAAAGGAGAAGCATTCCTTCACCTATAAAAGGAATGCCTCCTCCCACTTAAACACAATCCAATCCCATTACATCTCTTGTAATCTTGTTAGGCCGCAAGGCTCGACACACTAGTATAAGCTTTCAAGTGGACGTAGTCTCCCGTTAAGGCGGGAGGTGAACCACTATACTTCGCTTGTGTCACTCACTCTCTCTCTCTCTCTCTCTCTCTCTCTCTCTAAAGCTAACTAGAGATCCCACGGATCACTAACGTTAACAGTTGTAGTTATTAAGGGATAATGACAATTTACACAATTTTAGGATAAAAATTTCTCACTTACCCAAACACTCTAAGAGATCATTTCCCTAATACCCAATTAATTATTTTTTAATTCCTTTTTATTTATTTTTGGGACATTTTGGCCCTCTCCTTCTTTGTCACTTAGAGAGAGAAGTCATCGGAGACATTGCCGGACTCCTGTGACCGGTGTCTGAATTTATTGCCCCCTAATAATACCCACTAACCATATTATTGGCCCCCAATAATCTTATTAATGCAGGGCAATAATTTTATTATTGCCCTGTAATAATCTTATTATTGCCCAATAAATATTTTATTGCCCCCCAATAATCTTATTATTATCTTCCAATAATCGTTTTATTGCCCACTAATGATCATATTATTGCCCAACCAAACATAATAAACAAAACAATAACTTATACACAGAGGAATCCAAAACGCAGCAACTCAGATCAAACCAAACGATACAGAGGTTTATCTAAAGCCCTCTTCTCTTCTGTTTCTTATCTAAAGAGTCCTAATCCCTTATGGGTTTAAGAGACAAGTGAGTCCCCTCACTCTTTTTCTGTACAGATGTATTTCTTGGGTGAATCTGTCAAAATTTTGAAATTCAAAACACCAAACATATATTGAGACAAAAATTGACACGAATACCAACAAGCTAGGCTCTCAGATCTACCATGGTTTTTTCGACAAAGGTCAGATCTACCATGGTTGTGAACAAGAGGGCTACCAAGAGTGCCAGGAGGAAGGTCGCTGCCTCTGCTCCGGTACCACATCTCACTGCAACGACTCTCCGTCGAAAACCAACCCTACCTCCACCGCGGCACCAAAATCCAGACTCTGCTCCCCAATTACTCACTCACCGTGACTTCATCTCCGGCTTCCGAAGCCTATTTGTCGGTCAACGACTTTCCGGTCGACCCGAATTCGGTTTTGGACGACGAGTCGATGATCATATACATCGTCGATTCTTTAACTTGAGTTTCTGGAGGCTGAAGAAGCTCCGGCAACGGCTCCTATCGCTGGAATTTCGGGTCAGCCACACCTGCCGTTCGGGTCGATTGCGGATCTACTGAGGAACGGTGAAGCCTCCATGGATGGATGGAGAGAGAGAGAGAGAGAGTCTGATCGGAGGGGAAAGAGAAGTTTGTAGTTTATTAATTAGATTGGGGGTAAAAATGTCACTTACGTTTAAATTAGGTAAATTTGAATAAAATTTGGGTTAGTGGAGTAAGTGAGAGTAACTTGACTCAAAATTAGGCATTTGGTCAATATCCCAGTTATTAATCATATATGGGTGGTCGGGTTTCGGCCCCCAGCGTTTGGTTTCTTTCTCTTTTCCTGCTCTGTCTGAGTTGGGCACTGAAGCTTTTCCTTTCCTCTTTCATTTTGCCTTTAGGCTGTGTTGTACTTTATTGCCTCTTGTCTTGTCTGGGCTTGGCCTTTAATGAAATCTATTTCATTTCCAAAAAAAAAAAAATTAGCTTTCTGGTTGTTTTGTTAGGATTTATTACTTAAGAATATATATTTCTTCCTTGAAGGCCATGTCAAAGGAATTGCGTGCCAATTTGACCTTTCAAATGACTGACTCCTTGAACAACTAAATCAACATAAGTATCAGTAAATCAATTAACGTCTTTGTGGAACGAACTCAAAAGTCGCAGTTATTTTTTTGGGAATATTCAAAAGTCGCAGTTGTATAAATAGGGAAGCGTTAAGGAAGTGAAAAATGAAAACTCTTCCGCTGTCCAGTCTCTCTAGGTCTTCAGCAACCGATCAGAGTACCGGCCGTCTTCAGCGTACTTTTCTTCCTTCTGTTCCTCGACTTGGAGAACATGCATGTATGTTTATTTTGTTGATATATAGATGAAAATGTAATAGCTGTTATTGTTTCATCTAAAACTGAGAAATTATTAAGGTCAATTTTTACGTTTTGTTGGAGCTGATACAATTTCTATTTGTAGAGTAAATGTTTCCTGTATCAATTTGCATACGGTAAATATACATATTGTTTTCACTCTCGTTTTTATTTACTTAGGAAAACGCATGTTCATCTTTAGTTTCATGAAATTTTGTATTTAAAAGCTTCTAAGCTACCAAATTTTACTACTTTGTGATAAAGTAATCTGGAGTTCACATCTAAAACCAATTGGCAATGGATGAAGTGGTCCAAACCCTTATAAACTCATAGGCAAGGTCCTATTTTTCCCATGTGGGATTTAAATATTCTCAACACTTTGCTTACAGTATTTGATCATGTCTTTTAGAATCGGGGAGAAATGAAACCGAAGACAAAGCGTCAAAGGAGAGATCCAGATAGGACCGGTGGATTACCTGGTCAAGATAGGATTAGTGGATTACCGGATGCACTTCTTTGTCACATACTTTCCTTCCTTCAGACAATATACGCTGTGAGGACCTGTGTTCTGTCTAGGAGATGGAAGAACATATGGGAGTCTGTTCCTACTTTGGACTTCGACTATGGTCCTTTCCGTAAATCTCTTAAATTGAAGACGATTGCTGATTATGTACTTTCCTTCCGTAACTCATCAAGCATTCAAAAATTTCGTCTTAATTGGAATTATAATGGTGTTGATGAGTCTTGTATTTATCGTTGGATCCACAGTGCCATCAAGCGTAATGTAGTTGAACTTGATCTTCTTGTTTATAGTAGACTTCATTGCCATATTTTTGAGTTGTGCGAAAGCATCTTCATGTGCAAGACACTCATAATTTTGAAGCTGAGATCAAACTTCATTGCCAATCTTCCTGCATCAGGGTGTTTCCCGAGCCTCAAGTTTCTCCATGTTACAGTTAATCCTTATAGTTGTAGTGACTCAATGGTTGAGCTCTTCTCTAGCTGCCCGATACTTGAAGACTTAACTATAGACGGTTACCTTGATTGGAGTGTTTATGTTTTAGAAGTTGCTGCCCCTGCAGTGAAGACACTACGAATATGTTGCAATACTAGGTGTTATTATAAGTACAAGTATTTGATTAATTGCCCAAAGCTTGAAAACCTTGTTCTGAAAGGGAATGCTTTGAGAAAGTGTTGTTTGGGGCAAGCAGAATCCCTAGTCAAAGCCAGTGTTGAGCTACTTCACCATCATTCAAATAGCCGAGTTGATTCGCTTCTGGCAGGAGTATCTAGTGTCAAATTTTTGTGTCTATCTGCTAATTGTTTCGAGGTATGGTCTAATTAGTCTTTATTTCCTTCTACTTACAAATCCTATTTATCTACTTATTTTTTCTTCCGCAAAATACAGTACAGTCCGGCTGTGACTCAAAGTCTAAAACCATATACTTTGCATAATGTTATGATTTGAAATTAAATATTTTGCATGAGTATTTGTAAATATTCAATATGTGTTTTCATGAAGGTTGGTTCTCTGCCTGCTTTTGGTAGTTTGAGCAAATTGAAGTTGGTGGTTCACAAATGCTTTCCCGGGAAATTGCTAACGGAGATACTTAGCAGATCACCTCATCTGCAGTATCTTATCTTAGAACATAATGTAAGATGTGTTTCTTTTGTGATACTTGTGACCAATTAACGTGCGGTTTTCATTGATACTTGATCGTTCCATTGATTCTTTCGATTTTTGGTCAGGACACTAGTGTTAATGAAAAAGAATCCAAGTATGGAGCAGACTCAGAACCTGATGAATGCCCGAAGCTGCGATGGCGTGCACCAGAGCTTGTGCCGAGTTGTTTAGAATCAAACCTCGAGACTATCTCCATTGAGGGATTCAAGGGGCAGCTGAATACAATGGAAGTGGCTAAATATTTCTTGAGGAATGGTGAAGTTTTGAAGAAGATGACGTTTTCTTCAGATCCTTTGTGTGAAGAAAAGCAGGCGTTACACAGAGAGCTTTTAATGGTTCCAAAGGTTTCAAAGGCTTGTGTAGTTGATTTTGTCTGAGATGAAGCTTTTGGTTTTGAAAAGACTATTTTCTC